>JAKOGQ010000814.1:0-50000 GCA_022457205.1 Saccharum spontaneum
AAGAGGAAAAGGCCAAAAGAAAGGCCAGAGCACAGATACAAAGAGCCGACAAGTAGTCCAAGGATTACCGGTAGAATCCGAAGAACCACAAACGAAAAGCAATAATACACGAGGGGGGAGACCCACCACCACGAAACCCCAACCGGCTGAGCCTAATACATGACAACAACACAATGGTCGCTAGTAGTCATAGGGAACCCGCAGAGACGACAAGGCTCAACCTCAGCGACAAGCATCCGCCAAGGGAGCCAGCACGACAACAGCGGCAAACAAAGCCGCGGCGGCAAAGCATCCGCCCTAACTGCAATTTAGCTGTCACGCCCTTAGCAGCAAAGCATTTGCCATAGGGGGGAGGCCATCGTGACCTTGGCGGCAAAGCGTCCACCCAAGCAACCATGACGCCAAAGCATCCATCCAGGAACCGCATCCTGTCCGTCACGCCCTTAGCAGCAAAGCATCTGCCATAGGGGGAGACCAATGCGACATCGGCGGCAAAGCATCCGCCCGGTAAAACGACGGCAAAGCATCTGTCGAAGAAGAAAGATAGCGGCAAAGCATTCGCTACTCGGCGCGCTAACACCAACCAACTACTAGACAAACCAAGGCGAAGGAAACATGAAGCACAAACAGGCCCAACACAACCAGCAGGAACCGAAGGCAGAGGCACGGCCATAGTAGTGATCCAACGAAGCCTCCAACGAGGGGAAAGACATCCTCAGACGCCATCATCGTTGACAGAGCACACGATATTTACATCCCAGAACCCGCCCAGTGACACGCGCGGTGAAGACAGGCTTCGACGATGCCTTCAAGAAGGAATATGATGCAGGTCGCGCCATCGCCGCCGGCTCGGGCAAGAAGCCGGGCAAGGAAGCCACCGAAGGATAGAATTTGACACCACAGGTCAAGGGGGTGCTGCCGTGCCTAGCGCGCACCGAGCCCAAGCCGACGCCGCGCCGAAGCAGAGGCGCGCTTCTAGGAGCGCCATGGCAAAGTGCAGCACGTTGGCGTCGAAGAAGAGCGCCACCGAGCCCCACGTCCTGTCTGCGCACGCCGCACGCGCAGGCCCCGCATGCCCAGCAGCAGGTCACTGCAGGCCGCCGGCCGTCGCGCCAGCACGTGCAGGGCCCGCACACTGCACGCGCTGGCCTCGTATGCCGCACGTGCAAGCCCCGCATGGGACAGCCGGCACCACAGAGCAAACCGGCCACCGGAGCACGGTTGGACGGCCCAGGTCCCGCCATCGGCAGCCCGGACGAAGGACACTGGCCATCGATGAGGAGGGGAGGGCAGATCGCAGCCCGGGGGCAATAGATCCAGCCCTAGGGGCTCCGGATCTGGCCGGCCGCCGCCGCCCGCTGCCAGAGGTGAAGAGGGTGGAGGGGGGAAGTGGAGGAATGAGGGGGAGCGAGAGGGGAGGTGGGGGTGTGCGAACGGGCACCATTTTTGGGGGCCGCGCCACTGGCCGCCGCCGCCGCACGCGGAGGGCAGCGACGGCGGCCGGAGAAGAGGCCAGGAGGGGGGTGATGTGGATGCCGGCGAGGTCGCCCCCGAGTCGCCCGTTGGGGGCGCTCGGGGGAGTCGGGCGAAGTCAAACGAACTATATCTGAGATTACACTATCTGTTCATCTGATAGTATGATAGAATCTTGTAAATAATAAGCAAGAGAACACGAGGATGGCACATCAATAGCTATGATTGCTATGGAAGCCTACTCCTAAATATAAAGTATCCAAAATATTGCTAACAACTAATAATCAATTGCCAGTAAATGTGATTTGTGCATACCAACCACAAGTATTAATGTGTCATGGGCATGACTCATAAGGTATGATAGAAACGGTGAGCCATCATTTCTAGCAAATCTTGCATATATATTAAAATTATAAGCAAAGGTAAGAAATGCATTTGTGAAGCTAAGAGTTTTAAAACATGCCTCTTTGATGATGGGGGAGCAAGTATAGCATGGCACTCATGATGTTTGAGGCCTGTACATACAGGCCAAAAACACACAATGTACTTGACACAGCAGGAAGAAGTGTATATATATATCTGTCCATTCATGACCAGATCAGCAAATAGAGAAGGCTTACATTTGAGGACATGATGTTCATTGGAATTAACCTGATACCATGATTGAAATCATCTAAGTGAGATGTGTTTCTCAATAGCAACATCACATACGGATAAGTGAGATGTTGGTGCAAGCTGAAATGACAGCGGCACATAAGGAGCAGTCAGTTATTAGTCGAAGTTGAAATGCTAGACGCATGGTATGTATAGTATAGGGTGTGTTTGTTTCCACTTATCTTGCAGTGGTGGCGACATGAACCAAAAGATCCCACCAAACATTATAACAATTAGTTATGTACTTTGCCGTGAAATCTGTTATGCAGTGCTGAAATTTCTGGAGAAACCATGCTGACATTTCTGTTATATATATGTTGAAATTTCTGTTATGCTACTAGAATCAAGTCTGAAGGGCTGTTCAAAAGGTGTTTTCTTTTTTTTTTTTGAACTGAGGTGTCTGCTTTTTTAAAAAAAACTGAGGTGTCTGCTGTTAGAATAAGGTCTGAAGGCTGCTCAAACGAATCTGCAATACTAGTTAACGTGGACTTAACGGATGTGCTAATGGGCAACAACAGAGGAACCTTTCAATGGTATTTTTCTGCAGTTCAATCTTTCCATGGTACTTTTCTAAAGATTGAATCTTTTAATGGTACATGACCAATTTTCCCTAGTGTGCAAGTTACTAATGGTGGAATAACTATTTGTAGTGACAATAAATACTAATGAAGCCACTTACTTAGAAACATGCAGAAGGGTGCAACCTTAGTTGCATAAAAATCGAATTATATACTAACCGTCCAATTACACATGTCACCTTGCAAGTATATATCTATATAAAAATCGAGGTTTTGGACATTTTATTCTACTATAAAAATTAAGGAAATGGGACAGTACCAGTTGAATATTCATATCTCATCCAATTTTCAAAACCCACTTCCCTTCTCTTTTCGCGCCCACCGTCCAAGCTACTCCTGTTTCTCAGGCCCACTTCCCTTCTCGCGCCCACCTTCCAAGATCTGGTTCACTCTTCTTCTGCCTCCACATCTTCTTCGCCCCTTCATTCTCCTCCGCCTCCACATCGGAACCCAGCAGCCTGCATGTGTATTATAGTAGCATGGGCCATAGTGTTGGTGCGTGAGCTATGCACGGTTAGATTGAGGGCCACAAATGTTGGCCATTGGCCATTGCCGCCTGTGAGCGACAAATCCATACCCATCTTTTGTTATGACAGAGCTTACCAATAACCTACACTTTAAGGATTTACTGCAGGAGTGAGAGGACAAAGACAAGGACAAAATTGTTAGTCGTCAAACATTCTCTCTCATCAAACGAGATAAATGATTATTATATTCAGTGTTATGTGATACAGCAAAAAACCATAAATTTATAATGATGTCGGACAAATTACCACCTTTGTTGTGTGAAATGACAAAACCATGTTTGCTCGCTGCGGTGGATCCAGAGATTGAGTGAACTTAAAGAGGATAGGGTTCAGACAAGGCTGTGAACCAACGTGAAAGCTAACTTACACGGTGGATAGTTTTACCATCCACCGAGTGAGGCATAAGGCCATCTCCATTGGCTGACTCATGAGCCAACATGGCATCTCATAATTCCACTCTTCAGCGATAAAAACAATCAAACTTTGAACAGGCAAAAGAATGGATTCTAATCTTTGCATCGTGCATGCAAGATAAAATATTATTTGATTGCAGTAATGCTTCCAAAAATGACTCGAGATATAGATAAAATCTATTTCAAACAAACCATACATTGGAGTATATAATTTCTTTGTGCAGATGTCTACATAACTTGATGAGCATGAAAACTATCTCATAATTTTTGAGCTGAGACAGTCCTAAACAATACATCATCTTACCATTCTCCTTGTATAGCGAAACAGCATGCAAACAATATAGTGTGCTCTATTGATCTAATTTAAGCACCAGCTTTTCACTTAATTAATGACCTTCATTCACCAGGCTTTTCTCCCTTCACACACCGGAACTACTCTTATCATCCAAGTTGGGCCATGTAGTTGCAGCCGTAGGGAAGCCCGAGCAGGCGTCCAAGGTCGCCGGGCCCTGGGTCGACCCCTGTTTGCTCGATGTCCCACATCAAATTTTTCCAACCATAAATATTCTTCATGTCTGTTATGTGTGAGAAAGATAGAAAACCTACTTTAGCTATAGGAAATTAAAAACTGTTCCAAGCTGCATTTGGAAGCATGCAAACGGCTACATGAGTTGTGCATGCTACTCATGATTTATGCAGCTGCTACATGAACGAAAAACACATGTTTGTACTTGGGTAGAACGCAAAACTCATGATTTCAGACCAACGAACTTGCAAATAAGAGTCATATTTCAGTTGGTAAATAACTCCCACTGAGGTTGACTGATTCATTTGAGAAGAAGCACGTTTACATGTTTTTGTGGGTACGTTGCTCAGTGAAGTTTTTTTTTTTTTTGGATTTTCCTTTTAGGAGAAGTGTATATCTGAATAGTTAGACTAAGATCATCATACATACCGAACTTGCTTAGCTACTTCACAAAGAGAGACTCAGATGTTGGTGGAAGCTGAAATTATGTATAAGTCTCCTGGGTTTGAGTTCCAAAGTCTAGTGACCACCTGCTGCTATAAACAAATACTAGTAGGCAAATCAGGAGTTCAATTGTGCGCAACCTTCATATTGTTTTAAGCAATATATATAACCTGAGTTCAATTTTAGAGCACATATGCCCGAGCACGCCATGAAAATGCACAAGGGCTCATTAGTCATGAATATGCATTATTACATATTACTGGTCCACTATTTTGAGTACAACCCTCCTTTAATCACGGGGACCATCTCAGAATGACAATTGTTCAATCAACAATTTATTATGGTATTGGAAACTACTTCATTTATATCTAGTCTATGTATTTTTCTAACAGATGGAGTCTCTATTTGTTGGGGTCATGATCCCCGGGTGTTTCAAGGCACCGATTAATTAGCAGGCCGAGTGGCCCATGACACATCAGCCAGCAAAGGCCCGAACGACCGAGGCCCAGCTAAGCCAAGTAGAACAGGCCTGACGCCAAGGCCAGGGTCGGCCACGACACCTCCTTCAGCTTTAGCCGCACGACATGCAAGAGACTCACGACCTTTCCACCATCCCGACCCCAGGGTGGAACAGGAAGAAGTCAAGCCCAGTCGGGCACACCTGCTCTGACAAGGGTAAGCACACCACACTGACCCCCGCAAGGACAATGCCCTCAGTCCGGTTAGACATCATCCCTGGCCACGCAGCATGGACAAGACAACACCGCCCAGTGGTGACTGACAGTACGGCGACCCACCATCCAAATACGGACCGACAAGACACATGTACGATTCTACCCACCATGGGATGGGATCCATGACGAAGACCTTGGCTTAGAGGCCATCTAGACCAGCGGGAGCCATGACCCAAATGCTTGGGATCGTGGCCAATTAGCTCCACAAGCCAACTAGGTGATCGACGACCTGGGGGTGGCTACCAACTCCTATATGACCCCCCCCCCCCCGAAAACCAGGAGGCGATAATGAAAACCTTGGCGGAGACACATCGCACAAGACGTCTGGCAAACAGTAGCACCACATCACACCATGCCACGACGTGGCCATAGGACAGTGATGAAAACCACGCCCAGACATGCACCACAAGATGGCATAGCTTGCAAGCCAAGTTAGCTAGGTCCTCCCTCAGGCTCACAACCCTTCGTTTAGGAGAACCTTCTTCTTTGTATATGCCCTGGCCCCAAACTCTACATAAAGGCAACCAGGGCACCCATCTTGGGGATCTGACTCTCATTCACTCATTCTTACACCGTAGATGGACTCCTGAAGCTTCCCTTCGGGCAGCCCATCTCCTAGCTCTAGCTATCCTACCTCTTCCACCATTTTTGCACCCCCATTGTATGAACTTCAAAGCATTCAAGCGAGGAACACGCACTCGATCATCTCTGAGACTGGACATAGGGCTCTGGCCTGAACTAGTATAAATCCTCGTATCTTTTGGATGCTACCATTGTCTTCCAAGAGCAGCGTAGCAATCATATAAATTTACTAGTCCAGTTTATAAAACACTGACAGTTGGCACGCCAAGAAGGGGACAGTATTGCACTCTCGTTTGATTCAGAAGGAAGCGATGGCTCCTCGCACTATCGGTGGACTCACTCACGAAATGGCCCACGGAGGCCACATCCACCACGAAAACTATGAGTTCACCAACGTCGGAGGGCCAACGCCCGCGTCTGCCTTCAGCTGTGACCCAGACCTCAGCTCCATAGATCTGGACCCTATGGCCTATGGCAAACACACTCTCGAAACTGCCCTCAGTGGCAGCATCTCGGAGTTCACCAATGTAGGGGTGCCAATACCCTCTTTCACCATGGGCCGTGGCCAAATCCTCTGCCCAGGAGGCCATAGGCCCATGGCTCAAGGCGAGCTCGCCCAGGGAATGGCCTTGACTGGCCACATCCGCTTGGGGAATCATGAAACTATCCACACCAATGGGTCAACGCCCATCACCGGCCTCTACCCTATCCAGGCAAACCGCAAGGTAAGCCTAGATCCGACGGTGGAGCCACACCTTGGACACCGTCTC
This sequence comes from Saccharum spontaneum, assembly GCA_022457205.1. Classification (NCBI taxonomy): domain Eukaryota; kingdom Viridiplantae; phylum Streptophyta; class Magnoliopsida; order Poales; family Poaceae; genus Saccharum; species Saccharum spontaneum. Next base: position 6,702 of record JAKOGQ010000814.1, read on the forward strand.
CGCCACCAGCAGAATGCAGTGTGTCAGGGCACACACGAGCGATGAAATCACCTGTCGTCGCGTCGCGTCGTCATTGGTGATCAGGTGGCAACCCGGTGCCACGCCTCACGAGGCCAAGCCCGGAACCAGGACCTTGTCCTGAACGACGGACAAATCGTCCATCACGTCTCAGCGAACTGTTAGCCTTCATTTGGAGGCACGTGCATCCAAGGAAGCGGGCCCCCTGAGTGCACCACGTGCCACACCGAGTGAACTAATTCGCGTCGCCCTCAGAACTAGCTTCCGCAGTGACAGGTCACTCTAGCTCTTCGCCAAGAGCAGCAAACGCACCTTGAGGTGGGTACGCGACGACCACGATGTTGTCGCGCCATGAAGGCTCAAGCACCAGAACGCATGAGCCTCCCCAGTCTAAGGCAACAGCAAGCCAAACTTGAAGAAGTCAACCTCGGGGGCTCGCAAGCCCACCGAGGATGTCAAGCCAGGAAAGATCGAACCAAAGCCCACTGGCCAGCGCCCACCCCCGTCAAAGTCGCAAGTCACGGCATTTTTCGCACAAAATTCGCGGCTACGCGGTCGGTGGGATTCGAACTCGTGATCTCTCCCTCACGCGATACCTCCTCTGCCACCTGCACTACACACTCACATGCGTCTATATGCCGTTTCGGTTACTCAAATATTATACTAAACCAAGTGAAAATTGATTGTTTGAGGCCCTAAACGAATTCAAATCAAAAGGTTGTCAACTACAAAGTTTCATAACTTTTCGAGTTCTATATTTTTCATATAGAAAGTTTTTCCATCCGACGTCTTTTGAAAAATTCAAATTTTAAAATTTTGAATTTCAAACGTAGTTTTGCATGACAAGATTAATTCAAATGAAAAAGTGGTCAACTACAATGTTTCATAACTTTTTGAGATCTACAAACTTCATTTAGGAAGTTTTTCCATCCGAGGTCTTTTGAAAAAATCAATTTTAAAATTTTGAATTTCAAACGTAGTTTTGCATGACAAGATGAATTCAAATGAAAAAGTGGTCAACTACAATGTTTCATAACTTTTCGAGATCAATAAACTTCATTTAGGAAGTTTTTCCATCCGAGGTCTTTTGAAAAATTTGAATTTTAAAATTTTGAATTTCAAACGTAGTTTTGCATGACAAGATGAATTCAAATTAAAAAGTGGTCAACTACAATGTTTCATAACCTTTCGAGATCTACAAACTTCATTTAGGAAGTTTTCCATCCGAAATTGTGGTGCTAACATTGTTCACAAATCTTATATATCTCTCTTGTAGTTTTATGAAACTATACGAGAGACATAGATTTTGTGAACAACGTAATTATTACTTTGTCGAATGAAGAAATGACCAATATAAAGTTTGTAGATCATGAGAAGTTATGAAACTTTGTAGTTGAAAACTTTTTTTATTTGAATTCGTTTAGGGCATCAAAACGTGGTTTGAAAAATTGCTATGCCGAGTGTTTTACTTTGGCACTCGGCAAAGATGCCTTTGCCGTGTGTTTTTTGGCACTCGGCAAAGAAACTTCATTGCCGAGTGTTTTTTATTTGACACTCGGCAAAGCCTTCTTTGCCGAGTGCAGAGGCTTTGCCGATTGTTTTTTATTTGGCTCTCGGCAAAGCCTTCTTTGCCGAGCGCCCGAGAAAAAACGCTCGGCAAAGCCTCCGGCGCTCGGCAAAGAAGCGGATTCCGGTAGTGAGTGTAGCACCTAAGCAAACCACGCTGCACATAAATCCAGGAGTAACTGATTGATCAAGTGAAGAATTGGATTCAATCAGACCCCGGTCACAAAGTGGAAGTCCCTACGGTCCAGAAGCACAACCATTACGAGCAGAGTGTGCTGAGAAGTGAGACGCGTGTCAATTCTAATCGAAACGTGACACGACTCCTACGGAGGGAAAGCTGCTGTTACCCACCCCGTCGAATGGGGGAAGGGCACAATCCGGCAGCTCTCCACTACCACCTGCAGTAGATATACCGTGGCAGAAGAACGCAATTTCCACGCCTGCCATAATCGCTAACGAATTAACACATCGAAACAGGAATACCAGCCCACATCCGTGCGGTGGTAAATGCCGCCACGTGCAAGCGAAGCGTGTGATCGTGATGAGCGATTGGGGCCTGAAGGGGAGGAGAGGGGTGGGGTTACCTGTCACGAGGGCGCGGTGGCGGTTGTTTGCCCTCGCCGGTTGTTTGCCCTCGCCGTCGTGGGTGGTGGGGCGGCATCGTCTTCTGTGTCTGGCTGGCTCCGAACGGGAGGCAGCAGGGGTTGGCGGGGGAGGGAGGGGCAGCGGCATGACCGGGCAGGGTCCGGCCGCCGGCATTGGTAGGGGTGGGGCAGCGGCATGGGGAGGGGTGGGGCGGTGGCAGGCGGAGGCTGGGGAGGGGAGGGGAAGCGTCGGGAGCAGGGCGGGGTTTTCTTTTTTTTTTGAGTGGGGAGGTGTGCGGGAGAGGGGGAGTGGCGAGCGGGCTGGTGGGGCCACATGTCGGCGCAAAGAATCGAAACGTGAAGCCTGAGCACCCCGGCTTCACCATAGAGGGGTGAAAGGCGTTTTAGGAAAACGCCTCCAATTGTTGCATGTAATTGAGGCATTTTTTACAAAAACGCCTTCAATTGTTAAAGGTAATTAAGGCGTTTGTGAAGAACTTAAGGCACTTTTAAGAAATGTCTTTGACAAAATGCCTTCTATTAAGAGACATGTTGTAGTGGGACCTAAGAGCATCGGCAACATTCTTTCTTGAAAGCACCATGTAATAAATCCTCATTTGGAGAGCTATTCTAATAAAATCTGCTCTCTGTATATCTCCACCCTCCATTCACTTCTCTATATCTTGTATACACTTTGGAGATGTAGCTCCACTCTCTATCTTTGCAAAGCAAGAAACTAGGAATAGTGGATGACAATATTTGGAGATTAGTCGAAGATACAGTGAATTTTTGCATCAGAATCTTTATTTCTATCAATATGGAAGGATATAAAGAGACTCTTTGGAGTATGTTCTATGTAATTTGGGCTATGTAAAGGTACGCTAATGATGACATATCAGATGGCGAATTCAAAACAAGTCAACTTCCTGAACTGTTCGTTTTGTCTTGGTCCAGATTCTGTCCTGTATCTTACAACAACAACAAATGGCGGTACCAAAGGTTTAGAGGCTGGAGGCAGTGCCAAGTAGTAGGGGTTGGGCACTTAGAACCAATTACATTACATCGGTAATCTCCACTCAATAAGTTTTTCTGCTCCTGATGACGACATCTACGTCTATATGCTCAAGATTGGAAATGGGTTGTGCTTGATTATATTTCTAAATATTTTGTGCCATCGCATTCGACAAGTTTTTTCAGGATCCAGAAGTTACTGTTGTCTTTTAATCTGTGTTATCTTGTGGTTGTCAGAGTGTCTCTATGGTCGTTCACTGTATATGCTGACGATCCTGATGACAGAATGATGACGATCCTGATGACCATATATATCATCTGTCTATGTGTGCTCAAGATCGATGCATATAACAGAATGTGTTTGGTAGACCTAAATATTATGCACATCGCTTTCTATAAGCAGCTGATGACAATCTACAAGTAGTACTTACTGTTGTCATTTAGCCATTGTCAGAGTCTTCCAAGTGGAAGATATCAAAGTAATTTAGCCGGTAGATCTTCAACTATAAATAATTTTGCAAGTTTGAACATGACTGAAAGCCCATCCAGCAGCTCTTAATTAGAAATTTACTCAGGCTATGCATCGGTTATCAGTGTTCATGCTCAGTTCCATGGGTGCAATGCAAGTCCTAACATTACTCTTAATACTAGCCTCACTGTGCTGTTCGGCGGTGGCACCACCATCCGGCTACCGCTCCACGCTCACCCATATTGACTCCCATGGTGGCTTCACCAAGGCAGAACTCATGCGCCGCGCCGCGCACAGAAGCCACCACCGAGCCTCCACGATGCTGTCGCATTATTCCACAATGTCTACCAGCTCGAACGCCGGTCCCAGCAGGCTCCGCTCTGGCCAAGCCGAGTACCTGATGGAGCTCGCCATTGGGACGCCACCGGTGCCATTCGTCGCCCTAGCCGACACCGGCAGCGACCTCACCTGGACACAGTGCAAGCCGTGCAAACTCTGCTTCCCGCAGGACACGCCCATCTACGACACAGCCACCTCGTCGAGCTTCACCCCGGTGCCGTGCTCCAGCGCCACGTGCCTGCCCATATGGAGCAGCCGCTGCAGCACCCCTAGCGCGGCATGCAGGTACCGCTACGCCTACGACGACGGCGCCTACTCCGCCGGCATCCTGGGCACGGAAACACTCACATTCGGTTCCAGCCCTGGTGTGCCCGGTGTCTCCGTGGGCGGCATCGCGTTTGGCTGCGGCGTCGACAACGGTGGCCTCTCGTACAATTCCACCGGCACCGTCGGCCTGGGGCGCGGGAGCCTGTCCCTCGTGGCGCAGCTTGGCGTTGGCAAGTTCTCCTACTGCCTCACCGACTTCTTCAACACCAGTCTCGGCAGCCCAGTGTTGTTCGGCTCCCTCACCGAGCTCGCTCCCACCACCGGCGTGGCCGTGCAGTCGATGCCGCTTGTGCAGAACCCGTACAGCCCGTCGAGGTACTACGTGTCCCTCGAGGGTATATCGCTCGGCGACGCACGCCTGCCGATCCCGAACGGCACCTTCGACCTGCACGCCGACGGCTCCGGCGGCATGATCGTGGATTCGGGCACCATCTTTACGATCCTCGTGGAACCTGGTTTCAGGGTGGTGGTCGACCACGTGGCCGACATTCTCGGCCAGCCGGTGGTGAACGCCTCCAGCCTGGACAGCCCATGCTTTCCGGCTCCTGCTGGTGTGTGGCAGCTCCCGGACATGCCAGACATGGTGCTGCACTTCGCCGGCGGTGCGCATATGACGCTGCCTAGGGACAACTACATGTCCTTTAACCAAGAAGAGTCGTCGTTCTGCTTGAACATTGTTGGGACGGGATCAGGTTCTGTTTCAGTGCTGGGAAATTTCCAGCAGCAGAATATACAGATGCTGTTTGACATCACCGTAGGGCAATTGACGTTCATGCCCACCGACTGTAGTAAGCTCTGAAATCTGAAGAATATTGTATTACTATTATTCCGGTGCTTCCGAATTGTAAGACATTATAGCTTTTTTTATATATACAAAACTAGCTTTTGCTACGTATCTAGATATACATTATGTATAGGTACTGGATACAAGAGCCAGAATGTCTTACAATTTAGAATGGAGGACATAGATAATACCTACCTTTTTGCAGTGTGATGTGAGTGTCACAGTCCTTGCCCAGGGGGGGTATTCTTAGGCTACCGTAGGGGAGGGAGTGGGCGGCGGCCACTGCTGCAAGGGTGCAGGGCGGCGGCGGCATTAGGGCAGGGAGAGGCGCAGGGAGAGTGGGAGAGGGAGATAGAGGGAAGAGCAATTGCTCAACTCTTGCTTAAGATTAAAATGATTACATCTTCCCTACATTTATAGTCTTTTTATTGGACTTGTTTCCCAAGCAAATCTAGAGTAGGATTCCTTACACTACTGGAGGTGGCGGCTTTGCCGAGGGCTCCAGGCTCTCGGCAAAGCTTCTCAGACCCTCGGCAAAAGCTTTGCCGAGAGCAGCTCTCGGCAAAGCTGCCTCGGCAAAAACCCGATCGGCAAAGCCTTCTTTGCCGAGAGCCGTTTATCGGGCTCTCGGCAAAGGCTTTGCCGAGAGCCAGCGCGGCTCTCGGCAAAGAAAAGGTGCCGTTAACGGGCCCACCTTCTTTGCCGAGAGCCCATTTGGCTGGCTCTCGGCAAAGAGTTTTCTTTTTTTTGGAAAAACTCTTTGCCGAGAGCCAGTCTGGCTAGGCTCTCAGCAAACATTTTTCTTTTTTTTAAAAAAAAAATCTCTGCCGAGAGTCTTGCTGTCCTGGCTCTCGGCGAAAACTCTTTGCCGAGAGCCGGTCGCCAGGCTCTCGGCAAACATTTCCCTTTTTTTAAAAAAAAATCTCTGCCGAGAGTCTTGCTGTCCTGGCTCTTGGCAAAATATTTTCTTTTTTTAAAAAAAACTCTTTGCCGAGGGCCAGTCTGGCCAGGCTCTCGGCAAAGCCTGTCCTTTGCCGAGTGCAACGGTCATTGCGCTCGGCAAAGCTGGGAAATGGGTATTTTTGCAGTCTTGTTTCCCAGCTTTGCCGAGAGCAACCCTCAGCAAAGTGGGAAATTTTGGTTTTTTTCTTTTGATTTTCCACTTCATTACACATACAAATCATATTCATCACATATAAATCACATTCATCACATATATGTCACGTTCCCATACAACACGCATATAGCACATTCATCACAATATTTGAACTAAACGAAAGTTAACCATTACAAGTTATCATCGAAACATAATAAGTTTTCATTCTAAAGTTCACAATCTACTAGAGACGACACTTTAAACACACTCATGGCCAACCTTGCCCTGGCCACCCCAAAGAAGCAGTCCCGCCTTGACCCCCGGGCGTGTTCCATCTAGGCGCTTGCGGGTTGTTCGAACCTGCCGACGGAGGCTGCAAAAATTAGATGTCTATGTCAGACAAGCAAATGCAGAAACAAAACACTGATGAATCGATACTCACAGGAGTAGCATCCGCGTTCTAAGACGGCGGTGGAGGAGCCATGAGCGCCGCGGGCACCTGCATGCCCTAGGAGGCCATGAACGTGATGAGATCTTGCATCTGCTTAGCATGGGCCTCCAACCGGGCCTCCATCTGGGACCGCATCTGGGCCTCGGCAAGCTTGCGCTCCTCCCTTTCTCTTTCCATGCGGGCCTGCGATAATACAAAGGGAATGTTAGAACAATGCAAACATTTAAACATCAATGTACGATGAGTAAAACAATAATAACCTCGAGCTCGGCGACCCGCGACTGCGAAGGCGACGGGCGTGGGCGTATGGGGACGCTCCCGCTCGTGGTCTGTGCTCGGAGCTGGGACAGAGTGGGAGTGGATGACGAGTCGATGACGCCGTCGCCAAGCCAATACCGCCCGTGCTTCTTCCCTCCTCCGACCCTCATCACGAGGCTTCCGTCCAGGTCCTCGCTGGCCGGATCAAAGTCGGCCCCATGGACCGCCCTTGCCGCCTCTGTGTAGTCAGTGAGGCGGGTGTGGACGCTGGAGTTGGAGTATGCCTCGGGGGGGTCGTCGGGGTTGTAGGAGGTCTCCGGGGTGGTGGCCTTGCCCTTGTGGGACATGGCGTATGCCATGAACGTGCTGCAAGGCTAGCCACCATGTGACGGTGTCTGCGAGGAAGACAACAAGATGATTAGTAATTAGGCAACATTTGAGCGTTACAATACATAAAGTGTTTCACGTACCCAAGCTTATGCGTACTCGGCTAGGTTGCGGTTGCCCTGGTGGTGTGGTACACCTGGCATCTACAGACGCGTCTCCCAGGCCTCGGCGTGCTGGGCGGTCCACTCTTCAGAGAGCCACCGGTCCACGATCATCTCCCAACACTCGGGAAACGACTGGCACCATTGAGGGACCATCTGCACATCATCAAGTATTTCACATATAAGCGTCAGATGATATGAGCATAGCTTAATCTCAAAAGGAATCACTTACCTAAATGTACTGCGCCCGGCTCAGCGTCATGCCTCTCGCCTCGACCTTCGAGACCCTCCATCCTTCGACCGTGGCGTTGTAGTTGACGATGGCCTGAAGTCTCACCTCATAGATGATGTCAGTGACGAGTTTCCTGCAGGACCTTGTACTCACCACCTCCGCCTGTGCCTCCTTCCCCTGCTCACACCTATAGATGTCCTGCATATAGATGCAATACAAACTCTAAGTAATTCAAGAAAAGTACGATGAATGCGATGTTGTGTGACGAAGACTTACCCACAGCTCCGCTCTGACTCTCGCCGCCTTGTTTGGGTAGTCCGGGTCTGGGGCGACGGTGTAGTGGTCAAATGTGTAGGCCGGCTCTGTCTTCCCGGCATACTGTACTATGCCGGGGTAGTGCTCGCGGCACAGGAGACCCAGGATGCCATTGGGTTTGTGGCCGCGACCCTCCACAAACTCCCAATGCCTGCACAAGTGATACAGAAAGATTATTAGTTTCTATTTCAATTTTAAACATATCATATGAACGAGTAGTTAAAACATGTACCTTTGTCCAACGGGGCGGATCACTAGGCGTTGGTGAAGTGGTATCGGTCGGGCCGGGAGGCTGGCGGGACCTCGCAAGTAGGGTGTGGACGCCCCTGAGGCAGCCGAACCCTCGTCTGCCTCAGCCGACGGCTCATCCTCCTGCTCGGTGTTCTCTTGCCCCTCGTCTACCTGAGCCTCGGCCTCGGGCATGGCCGGCACCTCGTCCTCCGGTGGAGTCGGCTCCCTCCGGCGGCGACCCCTCCTTTGCCGAGATGGCCCGTCGTCCTGCGAGGCCCGGTACAGGGAGCTCATCGACCTCTGACGTCCGCCTGGCATCTTGGCTCGACCTCCTGCATTTAAACAGAACAAACAATATTGTATTAGAAATAACATAATGAAATATATGCAAAATAAATAAAACCCTAGATCCTAAGAAAAAACATAACAGGAGTAGAATATAACATAATATTACGTGAATTAGAAATAATCTGCGTCATCGGGATTAGCCGAAGCATAAGTGTCATCATCGCTGTCAACCATGTCTAAGTACTCCTCAGTATCCGAAGACGGGAGGTCATCTTCATTTGCTTCGCCTAAAAGGAATCGTTCTAGCATTTGTATGTTCTTCTCATTTACCACCTCATCCCCAGCGTCCTCGTCATCATTCTCTACTTCCATTTCCATCGCTTCGGTTAAGTCTATCGTGAACGTCCCTTGTAGCCTAGCTTCTTGAAAGAACTCCCCATCATACGTGTTTGTGTTGAAGTTATAATCCTCATCGTTGGGGAGAGGTAGTTTAGCATGTGGCGATATCTTGTGCACAATATACCAACCCAAGATATGCTCTTTGCTTTTGCACGCATATGGTGTGTAATAAACCTGCGTGGCCTGTTGAGCCACAATATACACATCAGCTCCTGGATACACAGAATCCCTTCAAATTTCAACTAGCCCAAGATTCGGTGTGAGCCTCGTTACTTCAGGGTCGAACCAATGGCATTTGAACATTACAGGATTCAGAGGCTTGTCACCGTGAAATGAAAGTTCATATATTTCTTTAATTCTTCCATAGTAGTCACGGTTGTCATTGCCTAGAGTACAAACTCCGCTGTTTGTGGTTTTTCGATTGGGCCGACTCTGCTCGTATCTCGCTGTGTGGAAGCGATATCCATTCACGTCGTAACCGTTAAATGACTTGACCCTACGGTCAAAGTCGTTTGCAACCTGTCTCAGCTCTTGACTCATAGACGCATCGGTCTGAGCCTGCAAGGTGAAGCAAGGTATAACGTTATTAAGTCCGAACGTAGGAGCAAGTTGGAATGTCGGACTAAGTATGACCTCGGTTGGACAGGACCTTCTGTTGGAACCAAGAAATGAAATCAGGCCTCCCTTGCCCCGCCCCGTTTGCAATTAGGGTTTCAGCTACCTGGTCAGAAGGAGGCCTTGGCCCATTCCAAAACTGATGAAGAAATTCCCTGTACGGAAGAAAAACAAGGGTGTTTGATACAGAATAGTGTCAGCGAATTGAATGAACATAGTTGAGAACTTACCCCATGTACGGCTGCACCTCATCATGGCTGGTAAGCACGTATAGCATGATCTTTCGCCACTCTTCATAGTTCAACTGCTTAACTGTGGATCCACTTGTCGCGCCTTGCTGGCCTCGGAAAAGGCTAAGACTCGATTCATTTTCTCCAGCATTGTAACGAGGGGGTGCATTATGCACGCTAGGAAGGTTCTCAGAGTAGTATTGTTCAGTGAAGTTTGACACCTCCTCTAGAATGAATGCCTCTGCAATGGAAGCCTCAATTTTGGCTTTGTTTCTACATTTCTTGCGAAGAGTCTTCAGATTTCTCTCGACTGGATAGCACCAACGGCAATGCACAGGCCCTCCCATTCGAACCTCATTAGGGAGGTGTACGATCAAATGCAACATCGGAGTGAAGAAGCCTGGTGGAAAGATCTTCTCCAGCTTACAGATCAACACAGGTGCAGCTTTCTCCAAGTGAGCAATGACGGACCGAGATATCTCCTTGGCACAAAGTTGGCGGAACAAATAGCTCAACTCTGCCAAGACAACCCACATAGGCTCAGGAACATAGCCTCGAACCATCGCCGGAAGAAGGCGCTCGATCCATACGTGGAAGTCATGACTCTTCATTCCTAGGACTCGCAGACTAGATAAGTTGACTCCTCTCCTCAGATTCGCTGCATATCCATCAGGGAACGTCAATGTCTGGATCCATTGAAGTATTTCTTTCCTTTGTGGCCTGCTCAAGACGAAATCGGCCTTGGGCCGTGTCCATCTCCTGCCGGGTTGAGGAGACCGCATCTCTTGCTTTGGTCTATCGCACAAGAGTGCCAGGTCTAGTCTAGCCTTAGGGTTGTCCTTGGACTTTTCAGTGTCCATGAGTGTTTCCCAAAGTGCCTCGGCGATGTTCTTTTCAGTGTGCATTACATCAATATTATGTGGCAGAAGAAGGTCATCGTAATAGGGGAGCCTTTCCAAGCCTAACTTATGCGTCCACATATGTTCCTTACCATACCCCACAAAACGACCGTCTCTTTCATTGAACTTGAGAGCATCTATTTGAGCATGAACCTCGGCACCAGTCAGCATCCGGGGTGGAGGATCTGTCACCACGACCCCTTTGGTAAAGTTCTTGGTGTCTTGTCTGAAAGGATGGTCAAGAGGCAGGAATTGTCGATGTTGGTCGAACGCCGAATACTTGCCACCCTTCTTCAACCAGATAAATCTCATAGCTATCTTGCAAACCGGGCATGAGAACTTGTCGTGGATACACCAGGCACATAATATCCCATATGCCAGGTAATCATGCAGTGAGTACTGGTACCATATATGCATTGTGAAGTTTGACCTTGAAGCTCGGTCGTATGTCAATACCCCTTCGTTCCAAGCAGTTTCCAATTCATCAATCAGAGGCTCCATGTACACACCCATGTTATTCCCCGGGTGTCCAGGAATTATCAACGACAAGAAGACAATATGACGTTGAAATAGGACGCCGGGGGGAAGATTGAGGGGGATAACGAAGACGGGTCAACAGGTGTAGGGGGCAGCCATGAGTCCATAGGGGTTGAAACCGTCTGTAGCAAACGCAACATGAACATTACGAGCCTCTCTAGTTTTGTCATGATGAATGCGATCAAAGTGGACCCATGCTTCACCATCAGCGGGATGTACCATCTTCTCAGGACTGTATCGTGTACCCTGTTTGTGCCATCTCATCTGTTTCGTGGATTCCTCGGTCATGTAGAGACGTTGGATCCTCGGTGTGAACGGCAGGTAACGCAGGACTTTCATGGGGAGAAAAAGTTGTCTCTTCAGGTCTTCACCATCATCTACCTCCATGTATCTCGACGCTTTACACTTCGGACAGTAACCTACATCCTTGAGATCTTTTCTGAAGAGGACGCACCCATTTGGACATGCATGTATCTGCTCATACGGCATCTTCAGTGCACGAAGCAGTTTCTATGACTCGTACAGGCTCTTTGGCAATATGTGGCCATCCGGAAGCATGCTACCAAATAGGGCCAACATACCATCGAACGCTTCTCGACTCAGGTTGAACTGGGACTTGAACCCCATCACACGGCCAATGGCATCCAGTTGAGAAACCATTGTCCGATCATGAAGGGGTTTCTGTGCCGAAGACATCATGTCGTAGAACGCCTTTGCGGTCTTCTCCATCTCCTCCGTACGTCCTGCAACGTACTCTGCTTGTTGGAAGTCATCTAACAGGTCTGCTACCCCAGCATCAGCATCAAAGTCCTGCAGACATGGTCGCACCGCCTCCTCTATCAAATGATGTACTTCACCATGGTAGATCCACCGGGTGTAGTCCGGCGTGAATCCATGGTTCAGAAGATGTTTACTCATGTTCTCCTTGTCTTGCCTTCGCCGGTTCCCACATCTGCTGCACGGGCATAATACTTTCATCTCTCCTCACCGAGCCGGGCCAAATGCATGGTTCAAGAAAGCATCTGTCTTGTGCAACCATTCATCACTGAAATCACTCTTTCTTCTGCGGCCCGAGTACATCCACTAACGGTCATCCATCCTACTGTCATCCATCCGAGTACTTACATCTACATCCAAGTACATACATCCTATTGTCATCTAATATGTGAGGATAGGTCCTAATCCCACCCGCGGATGCGTAGACGAGGCTAGTTCCCATTTTCTGCCCTAGCCCAAGATAGAATTTCGGCAGCACCTCCCCGCTGTTCTCCCGATACACGTCCCTGTAAGGAGAGTGTGTATCCGGAGAACAACAGGGAGGTGATGTCGAAACTCCGTCTCGAATCAGGGCAGACCATGGGAACTAGTCTCATCTACGCATCCGTGGGCTGTCCAAGTAACGTGGATAATCCGAAATAGATACAGTTATCGACATGCAGAGATCTGCATACCTTCAACCATATCTCTTTCGGACGGGAGACGCCTAATTGGGTTCATGACCTACGACCCTTATCCGGGAGAAGAGGTTATTTATACCTATGGTGGCGGCGGAGTCAGGCTAGCGGCGCAGTGATGAGTCGGTGCAGTGGCGAGGCGAAGCGGTGCAGGCAGACCCGTAGTGGACGATCCTGCAACTACAGTTATCAACAGAAGGCTAAAGCAGCTCGAAAATGTGACAGGGAGAAGAAATACAAAAGCAAATGGCAGCTGGATGGGAAGCAAATGGCAGCTGGATGGTAAGGAGGAATGGAACCATCCGTCGTCATCTGTGGTACAAAGATCTCAAGGGCCCAGTAGCAAACACTAGCATAACACTACTAAGGCCCAGGCAATTCTCAAAAAAAATACTACTACTCCTAATTCTGAGTTTCTAACTGCCTGCGTAGTAGCAGTAGTAGAGGCCTCAGAAACATGTCAATCATCATTTGATCATGATCTCGGAGCATCAAGGCATCATAACAGAGAAGAGAGGAGAAGGTAATGTAGGGGCGGCTGGTAATGATGCCAAGTTCCTCACAAGTTCTTGATCATTAGCTCTTCATATCAAAGATAATTTCTAGAGTTGGACAATTTCATCATTGGCCAAAGAGAGGAGAGGATGGGAGAGTTGGGCAAAAATAGGCTAAATGCTGCTTGCCAAAAATTAAGAGCAACTGCTAGCAAACATAGAAGTAGTAGGAGAGGAGAGGAGAAGAGCAGTAGAAGTAGTAGGACTAGGCCAAACTAATCAGCTGCTGCCTTCCGGACAACAGCAGCTTTGGTCTCATTATTAGCAGAAAATCGATGAACTAGTGACCATATATATCACTGACCAGATAACAGACTAGTACAAGTAGACCAAAAAAGCAGCAGTGTAGTAGTATAAACAAAAGCAACAGTGTAGTAGTATCAACATAAGCAGGATGGAGACCATGCCAATGTGGAGGATCATGCCCAGAGATATACAAAAGTAACTCAATGTAATTGAACTGACAAAATGGGCTGTGAAAAAGAATGAGCTAGTAATCGACCAGCAAGAAGCTAATAATCAACATAGATGACCTCATTGTGAAAAAAGAATTAGCTGCAGGACCACAAATTCACACATATATTCCCAGAAAATGACATTTTTAACACGAAATTATTATCTCAACACAAACTGCACAGGCTGCAGTTTTTAGCATAGAATGCATCAGACTTGTGTGCCATAAATATTTCAAATTTACAATTGCAGTTGCAGTGCCATATATATTTCAACCAGATGGATGCATGATAACACATCAATTTAGGTAACCAAAGGCCCAAACATGCTAAGGGGGTCATAGGGAAACCGTAAATGCAACTAGATAGACATTTCCCACCTTCACAAGCTAATTAACACAACTAGATATACATGAACATATAGCAGCATTATCTTACTTCCATTATCTATAGAAGTCAATTGTGTTCTCAGAAAACAAAAAAAAAGTTCATAAACACTAAGGATAACAGCATTATCTTACTTGCCATGCAAAAACAACCTAAAGGGCATACATGGACAGTACTACTAGGTGTGGGCTGAGGAGTGCACTGCAAGTATGATATGTTCTAAAGTTCACTGCAACTCAGAGCACCAAGTAAAGATATTGTGGTGTAAAGTTCACTGCAACTCAGTGCCACACTACCAGTCATGTTTCAAAAAAATACTACTACTCATAACATAAAAAGTAGCAGTAGTAGAGGCCTTAGAAACATGTCAATCATCATTTGATCATGATCTCGGAGCATCAAGGCATCATAACAGAGAAGAGAGGAGAAGGTAATGTAGGGGCGGCTGGTAATGATGCCAAGTTCCTCACAAGTTCTTGATCATTAGCTCTTCATATCAAAGATAATTTCTGGAGTTGGACAATTTCATCATTGGCCAAAGAGAGGAGAGGATGGGAGAGTTGGGCAAAAATAGGCTAAATGCTGCTTGCCAAAAAAAAGAGCAACTGCTGGCAAACATAGAAGTAGTAGGAGAGGAGAGGAGAAGAGCATTAGAAGTAGTAGGACTAGGCCAAACCAATCAGCTGCTGCCTTCCGGAAAACAGCAGCTTTGGTCTCATATTAGCAGAAAATCGATGAACTAGTGACCATATATATCACTGTCCAGATAACAGACTAGTACAAGTAGACCAAAAAAGCAGTAGTGTAGTAGTATAAACAAAAGCAACAGTGTAGTAGTATCAACATAAGCAGGATGGAGACCATGCCAATGTGGAGGATCATGCCCAGAGATATACAAAAGTAACTCAATGTAATTGAACTGACCAAATGAGCTGTGAAAAAGAATGAGCTAATAATCGACCACCAAGAAGCTAATAATCAACATAGATGACCTCATCGTGAAAAAAGAATTAGCTGCAGGACCACAAATTCACACATATATTCCCAGAAAATGACATTTTTAACACGAAATTGTTATCCCAACACAAACTGCACAGGCTGCAGTTTTTAGCATAGAATGCATCAGACTTGTGTGCCATAAATATTTCAAATTTACAATTGCAGTTGCAGTGCCATATATATTTCAACCAGATGGATGCATGATAACACATCAATTTAGGTAACCAAAGGCCCAAACATGCTAATTAACACAACTAGATATACATTTCCCACCTTCACAAGCTAATTAACACAACTAGATATACATGAACATATAGCAGCATTATCTTACTTCCATTATCTATAGAAGTGAATTGGTCCTTCTACACTACAACCCTCTCCCTCCAGAGATTCTAACTTTTTTTTAGTTTTAGCTAACTAGCTATCATTGCAGCAAGATCAGTTTGTTTGAATGTGCCTACTGAGCAAACTCAATATTCAATGCACGGTAAAGATGTGCATGATGTCATAAAACTCAAAATGAGATTCACAGTACACAATTAGCTGTCTAATTATTTCATGATGGGCAATGCAGAAATGACAGCTTTTCCAGGTGGAGACATGAATGGCCACAATCGCTTGATTTTGTCAGTGATTTGCTGGTCCTTGCTCCAAAACTTAGGAACAGATCAGACAGAGCAACCACATGTCAATTACAGTTAGCTGCTGCCGTTTTAACTAAAAGCACACTCATAGGTAGCTGATGATGATATTCCACTTCGAGTTTTCTCATTCCAAAGGAATCTGTACAAGAAGAATCCATGCACAACCATGCAGGGAACCTAGCAACATATGCATATGCATGGCGTCCACAGACCACAGCACAGGGAGGGGCTATCTGAAGGGCAGCAGGACATGTTGTCATGGCGTCCACAGACCACAGCACAGGGATGGGCTTGGGCGATTTTCTGATGAAAGTACCTAAACGAAGATGCAACAGACAGGGAGGGCGGAGGGAGAGGGAGGAAGTACCTGAACGGCGGCGGCTCCCCTCCATGGATGGCGGCGGGGGCGGGGGCGCGGCCGTGTGGGGGTGCGGTCAGGCCGGGGCGAGGACGCGGCCGGGCAGCGGCGGCGGCGCCAGCGCGGGGGCAGGGGCATGGCCTGGCGGGGGCGAGAGGCGCGGGTGAGGGGCGCGGGTGAGGGGCGGCCGGTGTGTTGTGAGGGGTGAGGGGCGCGGGTGGTGGTTTCGATTCAGATGCTCTTTGCCGAGAGCTAGATCAGGCGGCTCTCGGCAAAGAGTTTTTCTTTTTGATTTTCTTTGCCGAGAGCCCCAGCCCAGGCTCTCGGCAAAGAGCCTCTTTGCCGAGAGCCCCCAAGCCCAGGATCTCGGCAAAGAAAATAAAAAAAATAAAAACTCTTTGCCGAGAGCCACCTGACCTAGCTCTCGACAAAATATATATAATTTTTAAAAATTTCTTAACTAGGTCCGGCGTTCTTTGCCGAGAGCTAGGTCAGGCGGCTCTCGGCAAAGAGTTTTTTTTTATTTTCTTTGCCGAGAGCCCCCCAAGCCCAGGCTCTCGGCAAAGAGGCTCTTTGCCGAGAGCTTTAGGAGGCTCTCGGCAATATATATATATATATATATATATATATATATATATATATATATATATATATATTGGATTTTTGCTCCCAATTTTTTCCTGCAGCCTTGATATAGTACTAGGTGGCCATGTTTGAAATTTGGTGTATTTTTCATTCTTCTTGCTATATTTCGCGTATTTTCTTTATTTTCTTTATTTTTTCCGCAAGACGCACATTTGAACTGCAGGTGCATGAAATAATGAATCTCAGCGATTCAAAAATTATATTCATTTTTCCGAGGGTATTTCGAAGCTGTATCTAGGGACAGACGCGGAAACTCGATCATCTCGTGCACGCGACATGGCGACCAAGTTGCGTGAGATTTGATTTAAAAATATATAAAATATGAACGGAGTCGGAAAATCATGAAAATGGACGGGAGGCCTTGACATCGCATGTAGAAGTTATAAAAATTTTTGAAAATGTTTGAAGCAAGTTGTGCCGCAAGATGGTTGAAACCCTGAGATCTCCACATGTGATACAAGATATCACATGTGGAGATCTCAGGGTTTCAACCATCTTACGGCACAACTTGCTTCAAACATTTTCAAAAATTTTTTATAACTTTTACATGCGATGTCAAGGCCTCCCGTCCATTTTAATGATTTTCCGACTCCGTTCACATTTTATATATTTTTAAATCAAATCTCACGCAACTTGGTCGCCATGTCGCGTGCACGAGATGGTCGAGTTTCCGCGTCTGTCCCTAGATACGGTGTCGAAATACCCTTGGAAGAATGAATATAATTTTTTGAATCGCTGAGATTTATTATTTCATGCACCTGCAGTTCAAATGTGCGTCTTGCGGAAAAAATCAAGAAAATGAACAAAATACATGAAATATATCAAGAGGGATGGAAAATACACCAAATTTCAAATCTTGGCTTCTAGTACTGTAGCAAGGCTGCATAAAAAAAATAAATTTACCGAGAGCCTAGCAGCAGGCTCTCGGCAAAGATGACGGCGTAAGGGTGCCGTCTGTGGGGTTGAGGCTTTGCCGAGATTTTTTGTTTACCGAGAGTCGAGCTCTCGGTAAAGTTTGGCTTTGCCGAGAGCCAATCTTTGCCGAGAGTCGAGCTCTCGGCAAAGCTTGGATTTGCCGAAAGCTAATCTTTGCCAAGCGCAGGCTCT
This sequence comes from Saccharum spontaneum, assembly GCA_022457205.1. NCBI lineage: Eukaryota > Viridiplantae > Streptophyta > Magnoliopsida > Poales > Poaceae > Saccharum > Saccharum spontaneum. The sequence continues at coordinate 24,439 of JAKOGQ010000814.1, forward strand.
TGGCAAATGATTCTTTGCCGAGCGCCCGATATTTGACTCTCGGCAAAGAGGTAGGCCCTCGGCAAAGCTCCTGTGTCCGGTAGTGTTATAGATTTGGACTTTCCCTTTCCAAGGGAACCTAGATTATTTCCTAACCAGATATCTTTTCCAAAACAGAAATCCAATTTATTTTCCTAATTTTTATTCAACTTCCCATCTAGACAGGATTTCCTTACGAGAGGGAATTGAGGGGTGGCATGGGCCGCACGCAGGAGGCGCCCATGCTGAGCTCAGGCCCTGCGTTGGGCCTCACTCACTGCTGGAAACTTGAAATTCACTGATGGTAAGTGTCAGGGAAAATACATTATCTTGACGGTTTTTGGAAAACACATAGAAAAATTAATATTATCTTGATGGTATCTGGAAAACACATAGGGAAATTAAATAACCGTCAGCAAAATTCCTAATTAACTTGTGACTACTCATAACCATCACGGAAATTCCTAATTCCTTGAAGATTTTGATTTTTTTATGGTTATTGAATAAACCGTTACGGTAATTCTTATTATTTTGATGCTTTTTGGAAAAACACACAGGGAAATTAAATAACCGTTAGGAAAATTCCTAAATAACCTGGAAAACAAAGATATTTTGAAATCATAAAATTTGAATTGTTTGAGGCCCTAAACAAATTCAACAACTTTCATTTTTGTAGTACCTCCATCTGAGGTCATTTATAAAATTTGAATTTCAAATTTAAGAAATTCAAACGTAGTTTTTCTTGACAAGATGATTTCAAATCTAAAAGTTTTTAAACACAAATTTCATAACCTTTTGGGATATACAGCTTTTATTTTGGTTGTTTCTCCATCCGAAGTCGTTTGAAAAAATTCAAATTTCAAATTTGACAAATACAAACATAGTTTTCCTTAACAAAATGAATTCAAATGAAAAAGTTGTCAACTACAAAGTTATGTAACTTCTCAAGATCTACAACTTTATTTTGGTCATTTGTTCATCCGACATAGTGGTATTAACATTGTTTACAAATCTTATATATCTCTCTTGTAGTTTCTTAATAAATTTTATGAACAATATTACTCTCACTTTGTCGGATGATAAAATGACCAAAATAAAAGTAGTAGATCTTATGAGTTCTACAACTTTTGTGTTGATGACTTCTTCAGCTGAGATCATTTGATGTTTCAAAATGTAGTTTCAAGTAGTCATTTTTCAAATTCAAATTTTGAAATTTTCACAAGAAAAGAGACCAAAATAATATTAGTAAGGACATAATAACTTGATAGAGCATGATTTTAGAAAATTTTAGGAAAAAAACCATCACATTTGGAGTTAGTATAAGGGAGAAAGACTAGTTGCAAGTTTTAGCTACAGATTTAAAAGAGAAATAAGAGTTCTTTACCAATTTAAAATTGAATTTCAAACAGTATTTTAAAGCATCAAATGAATTCAAATGAAAAAATTGTAAATAACAAAGTTTTATAACTTTTCGAGATCTCCAACTTTTATTTTGGTCATTTTTCAATCCGAGGTCATTTTGAAAATTTCAAATAGGGGCGGCTCAATATAGAGTGGGTTTTCTCCTAGTCCATAATTCATATGGTGTCTTAGGCCTTCATTTGCTAGGAACCCGGTTAAGGATCTGGACAACTGTTTTTAGTACTTCCATCCATAAACTTACGGGCAAATTGGAGTAACTTAGCATACTTCGTACCATATTTAAATCATTGGCCAGAGAAATAAATAATGCCGTATTTAAACAAAAAATTTTCAGATTAAATTTTCCCCTTGGTTCGAATTTAACCAGAGAACATAATTTAACTTCCGCAACAGAATTAGCTTATAAACTTTGCTAATACTTAGACTTAAACAGTGTAGTAATTAAAATGGAAAACTGGTCCCGGGCCTGGAAAACGCCAACAGGCCGCTTCATCCTGCCGACCCAGCTTAGGTTGAGCACCCTGGCCGTCCATCGCGATCGGACGGTCACGACTGCTTCCTGGCCAAACAAAACCAGTGAGCCAGTGAACCCTAACTCCCGGCTCCCCCTCCCTCACGGGATCTCTCAACTCCGCCCCACCGCAACCGCACTCTGTCTCCCCCCCTCAGCAGCCGCACTCCCTGAGCTCCCTCTCCTCTCCCTCCCTCCCTCCCTCCCTCCCTCGACGGCCTGGCGGCAGGGTGGCCTCGTGCGCACACACACAGGAGAAGGGTAGCGGCGCAGCAGCTCCTTTCTGTGGCCGTCGCCAAGGTCGAGCAGGGCCCTTAGGCCAAAACCGAGCCCAGCGACATCTTATGGTAAGCAATATGGGTCTTAGCTGATCTTAGGGCTGGGGATTTGGATTAAAATTTAGGGAATTCTTATGCTAGGGTCAGCGCCACGCCCGGAGCAAATGTCTGAGCTCATCGTTGGCAAGGAGAAGCCCACTCTATTCAACACAGGTAAACACCTGTTCCTCTGGATCCAATCCCCGTGACTTTTATTTTGTCTCCGTTACCATTTGCTTTATGAGCACTGTTGGGCATTCTTAACGTCATTACCAAAAGTAGACTTAGTTTTCTAATTCTGATAACGACGCCAAAAATGCCGAACCTATCCCTAATGCCACTTAAGCCAAGTTGTCATCCCCAGCATGACATGAGAGACGCGGTATTGAAATATGCAACTGCTCTTCTAAATAAATAATAAATAAGATCTGCAAGCGCACAGATTAATACCGATGTAGCATTTTAACCGGGAAGTATTCCAGGTATCGTTATTTATATTTTTACCACTGGGAAGGGATTACTAACATCAATGTTGATTATGAAATGGAATATAGGAATGAGTATCAATCATTGCATGTATAAGTGAGAGCATTCATCTATCTCTTGCATACAGGGGTAAGTGTCACATAAAATATAGATAAAGTATGAATGGTGACAAAGATAATTAATCTGATCAGCTAGCCACATATAATAATGATAAGCACCTCAACAGATATTCTAGCAAGTCATTAGCATGGTATTAGGACGAACTACAAGGATATTTCCTAAGTTATTCTTAACTATAAAGTCTAGCATATCATAGTTAGTGCAAGTACACTTGGCAATCATTGCGAGAAAGGACTACGCCCATGCATAGTGATATTATCAAGGAAGATAAGAAACATAGCAATCACTCCCCCGTAATAATGTTGCTCTGCCTGCCTTACACACGGGAGGGGGACTATATAAGAACCAACGAAGCTGTCACCATCGCGGACCACCCCACGATCCGGCATATAAGGTGCAATCGCAGATAAATATGGTCTAAGCACCACGCCTACATAATATTTATCATTTACCCATGGATCCGATGGATAAACGCTATACGATCCTAAACATGTATATAATTCCAATCTAACTAAGCCAAGCATATAACTATGATAAACTAAGAACAATATAATCGCAAATAATAACAAGTAGAGCATAGTCATAATCAATATATTGAAATAGAACAAAGTTGTATTCATAATATTGAAGAACAAAGATGAACAATGAAGAACAGTAAAGGAATTACCAAGAATCCTCTTGATAGATCCGGAAACCAATCGAAGATTGACTCCTTCTAGTTCTAATCCTATGTAGCTATGCTATACTAGAGATCTAGTTGATCTGGTGCTTTAGGGCTTGATCAGAGACTCTCCTCCTGAGATTAGGGTTTGAAGAATTGAGAATGAGGGAGTACCTCCTCCAGGGGCCAGGGGTCCTGCTTATATAGCCCCCTCAAGTGAACGTGGGCCGTCGGATCAAACCGACATTAATCGCACGGTTTTCCTTGATCCCTTAGGTCGGTGGAGCAAAATCCGCGAGACGGAGCCTGATTGGCTCTCAGGCCAGGGCGGGCGCCCTGCCTCCGGGCCCGTTCGGCCTCCCGTTCGATCTCGTGGCTTCTGGAGTCTTCTAGATGATAGAAAATCGGTGAACACGTTATTATCTCTATGTAAACCCGACGTGTGGCCCTTTCCTCCATATTTTCTGATAACCCCCTGCAGAAACAGACAAACACCAAAACTCATGGAATTCTGTCAGATAAAACCCTAAGTCTAGGTGTTGGTTGCATTTGGATCCTTTTCTTTATTTATTTGATAACTATATTTGGTACTTAAGGACCGTCAACAAACTCCCCAAGCTTACCTCTTGCTCGTCCCTGAGCAAGGATAGACTCATTATGGATCAGAAGTTGCTGCAACGCCTTTGAACGTTGACGGTACATATGCTTTCAAATAAGGTCTCATCCCTGAGTTAGAGTAAACTGTCAAGACTTAAAACTTACTCATTTTACCTTTCACCATGGGGCTTGCAACCGTCACCTGCATCTTGAGTGGTTAAAAGATAGAACGGTCTAGTCAAACGCCATGTCTCTTATTCTTGATCAGCTATAGCTCTGGAGTTTTTGTAAATTTTTCAAATAAAACTCAGAGATTCCTTGTATGACTTTCTCGGGTCTCTCTTTTGTGGTATTTCTGGATCCTTACCAAGGCAGTAATGGTATATGCCTTCTCTCTCAAAGTATGTGGTATTTATGATATAAGGCGTAGTGACATTGCCTTCTCTCTCACCCTACTCTAATAAGACTTTGATATCTGGAGCTCATAGGTGGGAGATACAGTATACATACTCATAGAACATTTATTGCATAGTCAAACCATGGATCCAGAAAAACAAGTCAATAAGTCAAATCAAGATGTGCATGTGTGGTGAATGAGTGGTGTATGGTGATAACAAAAGTCTAATGCTCTTTTTGAGGGAATACATACCTTTCTTGCTTTTTAAAACTTTTGAGGGGAATGAGATGCTCTATTTTTTTTCTCTTTTTTTTCTCTCAGGTGGGTATCTTGTACCCCTAATTCTACTGTCGGACACTTGTCCATTTTTACCTCTCATCTCACTTTTTCTTTCTTCGAGGTTCCGAGCACTTGCTCCTTTTTATTTTCTCGTTTTTTTAGAGCAATCTCCCTCTTTTGAAAATATAGCAAGTGGTAGTAGAAATGACTTGAGCATTAACTTCACAGGGAATAACAGGAATGGGATAATGTTTTTGGCTATTCTCTCCCGGGTCAGGAGTAGAATAATTTTGGGTGAATCTGGAGATGGAAATAAGTGGATATATGTGGATGCGTACTTCCGGAGTAGAAGCAGCTTGTATGAGTGAACGTGCAAGTGAATCTTGATTTTAACCACATGACAAGTTCCTAAGGGTCTACACAGCTTGACCACACTCAATGCCCATAAGCAGTAAGTAGTAAAAGTGCGGCTCTTAATCTAACAAGCATGTATATATGGCTGTGGTAGGAATTTAAACTCTCGTCATACAGGAACTCATCATGCAACATTTTAAAGATTTTCAAAGATAAAATTCTCTAGAATTCTAGCATCTCTAGGAACAGATAAACAGCAGCTCAACCTTCCCATATCATATCCGCTAACAACTTAGACTTCAGATCAAGTTCTCTTCCCACTAGTTCAGGTTTAGAGCCAGTTTTAAATTATAACAGTTATGTCTAAACTAGAGAGAGAACAAATTTGAAAATTAGGCAGAGCAACTATTCATCATATCCATGCTAGAGTTTTATTTTCAAGATTCAGTTTAGCATAGCTACTTTATTTATTTATTAAACTAAGCAAATATATATAAACACAAAATATTTATTTGGGTTTTCATGATTATGCATCTTTTTATTTTAATAAAGCATAGGTATAAATGTAGATAAAAATACTTATCGGGATAAATGGGGGTGCTCTCCCCCAAGCTGGATCTTGACGTAATTTCTTCTGATGTAGCTAGCAGGTGCAGAAGTGTATTTGAATGTCGGCAGCACCCTGACAACGATTAGGATGTCCTCCATCTGCTAGTCTTCCTGAATTCTATGGAGCTCAAATAGACAACAGAGTTTCGTGGAACTTGATTAAGCGTTAGCATAAATATCTAGCCTTTATCATGTTTGAGCTTCCTTGATAAATGTTACTCTCTATTTTTATTTTTATTTTTATAGAACAGAAAAATATATATTATTATTTTTTTTATGCCACCACAGTGAATGTACTTATGCGTTTTATGCCACTCGCATACTCACATGGGGCTTACTGTTTTCAACATTTTTTTAGACAGAATGAACATGATTAACTGAGCAATAATTAAAGGGAAAATGATAACTACCAAGTTTACCTCTTGGCACGGCGTTCGGTGTTTTTAAGTCCTCGGAACAGGACTTCTTTTCTTCTTAGTTGTCCTGGGATTTGGGTGGCGTAGACGGTGGTTTCGGCAGCGCCTCCTCTTCTTGTGTAACTGTCTTCGCTTTCCATACCCGACTTGGTGCTTCGGTCTCCTGTTGTGTATCCTCGGGCCTTATGACCTCTCCTTCATAGTCTGTCCATACGTCCTTGATGGTTTGCCTCCTTTGTTTACGGTTACGTCGTCTTCTTCTTGTCCTGACCTACTTAAAATCTTCAACTATATAGTTAGGGTCATTAAAGTAGCGGCGTACCTTCTCAGAGGGGAAATGCATATGGACTTCTCCGGTTCCAATGTAGATTGCTTTGACAGTGCCTAGGAACGGTCTTCCTAGGATGATGGGTGGATCGTACTCATCGTCTCCCATGTCAATGACCTGAAAGTCTGTATGGACAAAATGATCGTTAATTTTAACAGGGACATCGGTTACTATACCTTCGACCTTTCGGGATGTCTGATCTGCCATCTGGAGCTGAGTGTATGTTGGTTTTAAGGGCATGATTCCGTACAAGAGCTGATAGGTGACTGTGGCCATTATGTTGACGCCTGATCCAGTGTCGCAGAGCGCCTTCTGAAAGGAGTATCCATTGATTGAGCACTCAATGCTTGGCATACCTGGGTCGTCCTTCTTGATTAGGAACGGCGACTTGGGTCGTCGATCTTGACCTCCTTGAACTGCAGTGATCATCTTAGCTGATTCGGTCCATCCTTGGTTGTTCTTGTTCTACTTGATCCTCCTGTTGGTCCTCTTCCTTGGTTCATGTTGGGGTTGCTCTGGGATTTGTGTAATCTTGTTCTTGAAGGAAAACGTCTCCTTCCTCCCCTTGATGTTGAAGTTGATCTTCGCAGCGCTGGCGTAGATGACAGCTCCCGAGGTGTTCAGGAATGGCCTTCCCAGAATAACTGGTGACCTCTCATCGGACCCGGTCTCTATCACCACGAAGTCAGTTGGAGCGTACGATGTACCAACTCGGACACACATGTTCTTTAATATTCCTTTAGGAAAGCTTAGTGTCCGATCTGCAAGCTGCAAACACATAGTTGTTTCTGATAAAGGATATGTAAAGAATTTTTCATAGAGTACCCTGGTCATAATGTTGACGCTGGAGCCAAAGTCACAGAGTGCTTCTGGGAAGTCCACCATGCCGATGGAGATCAGGATGATGAGGCGTCCTGGATCGCCTCTCTTGACTGGCAGAAGGTCATTATGTACTTCGACAGCGGGATTACTCCAATAGTTACCTGCATCAAACATGTCTACAAGATTTGCAGATTCTAATCCTTCCGGTTGTGATGGTATACCGGGGTTAGTAGCAGGAACAGCAGCAGCTATTTGATTTAACTGAGATTCAATCATTTTATTAAAGCTAATTTGGTTTTTGATGGCAGTAGAGAAATTATCCATTCTATTATTTATGTTTTCTAGTATTTTATCATTGGATGCCAATTTCTTAGACAAGTTATCCATTAGCTTTCCTTGATTAGACACTAACTCTCTCAGGGGTGGAAAATTATTATTGTTGTTGTAAGAGTTATTACCTTGATAATTACCTGAGTAGTTACCTGAGTAGTTAGGCCTCTGTTGATTCCAACCTTGATTTTATTGAGGACGGTTGTAGTAGTTGTTGTTGTTGATGTACCTTGCATCCTCAAGCATCTCAGGGCAGTGATTGCCTGAGTGTCCAGTGTCTCCACATTCCTCACAAGTCATGTGAGAGTCGTAGACGTTCATGACTTCACTTTTGTCTCCAGCTTTGTCATCGAGCTTTTTCATGAGTAGGTCTAACTTTGCAGACAGCATGTCTACCTCCTTGAGCTGGTGCATACCTCCACCCTTCTTGCGTGTTTGAGTCCTCTCTTCGTTCCAACCTTGGTTGGACGCCATCTTCTCCACAAGGACTGTAGCTTGTGGTATGGTGAGTGATAGAAATGCGCCTCCAGCTGCAGCATCCATGGTCTCACGAGCACTAGTGATGAGCCCATGATAGAAAGTCTGCATAAGTAGCCAGCTTTCCATTCCATGATGGGGACATTCTAGGATGTAATCTTGAAAGCGCTCCCATGCTTCTGGAACGGATTCATCATGTTGTTGCTGAAAACTTGTAATCTTCCCACGGAGAGCATTGGTCTTGCCCATGGGAAAGAACTTAGCCAGAAAGTTCATAGAGCAGAGTGCCCACGTAGTGTTCTTATCCTTCGTCGCGTAGAACCACTGCTTCGCTCTCCCCAATAGTGAGAATGGGAAAAGGCGAAGTAGTATGGCGTCTCTGGGAACATCTAATAAAGTGAATGTGCTGCAAATCTCTAGGAAGTGTTGGAGATGAGCACTTGCATCTTCGTGCGGCTTCCCACAAAACTGGTTGGCTTGTACCATGTTGATGAGCCCTGGCTTGAGCTCAAAGTTCTTGTCGATGGCCGCGGCAGGTCCAATGCAGATGTTGTCCGTAGTGGGAGCTGAGAACTCGCGGATCGTCTTGTTCGCCATGGCTGCGAACTCTGTTGACAAATTCCGGATGAAACTTTGGCGGTCTTCTGAATTGGATGAAGTGTTGCGTCGAAGTGTTGACTTCTTGAGCTTGGCTCTTGCCCCTCTGATTAATGCTTCGAGGTTGTCAACAAAATTTTCTGGAAGATGTCCTCTATTCATACATCACCCTGCAAAACAATAAGAATAGAAAAATATAGGGGTAAATCTGTATGGGAGAATTGATGATCTCGATCACTTAATGATGCGAATGATGACTCAAATTCCGTATTCATTCCTTGTTAGTAAATCAACCTTCCCCGGCAACGGCGCCAAAAATGCTTGTTGGGCATTCTTAACGTCATTACCAAAAGTAGACTTAGTTTTTTAATTCTGATAACGGCGCCAAAAATACCGAACCAATCCCTCATGCCACTTAAGCCAAGTTGTCATCCCCAGCATGACATGAGAGACGAGGTATTGAAATATGCAACTGCTCTTCTAAATAAATAATAAGTAAGATCTGCAAGCGCACAGATTAATACCGATGTAGCATTTTAACCGGGAAGTATTCCAGGTATCGTTATTTATATTTTTACCACTGGGAAGGGATTACTAACATCAATGTTGATTATGGAATGGAATATAGGAATGAGTATCAATCATTGCATGTATAAGTGAGAGCATTCATCTATCTCTTGCATACAGGGGTAAGTGTCACATAAAATATAGATAAAGTATGAATGGTGACAAAGATAATTAATCTGATCAGCTAGCCACATATAATAATGATAAGCACCTCAACAGATATTCTAGCAAGTCATTAGCATGGTATTAGGACGAACTACAAGGATATTTCCTAAGTTATTCTTAACTATAAAGTCTAGCATATCATAGTTAGTGCAAGTACACTTGGCAATCATTGCGAGAAAGGACTACGCCCATGCATAGTGATATTATCAAGGAAGATGAGAAACATAGCAATCACTCCCCCATAATAATGTTGCTCTGCCTGCCTTACACACGGGAGGGGGACTATATAAGAACCAACGAAGCTGTCACCATCGTGGACCACCCCACGATCCGGCATATAAGGTGCAATCGCAGATAAATATGGTCTAAGCACCACGCCTACACAATATTTATCATTTACCCATGGATCCGATGGATAAACGCTATACGATCCTAAACATGTATATAATTCCAATCTAACTAAGCCAAGCGTATAACTACGATAAACTAAGAACAATATAATCGCAAATAATAACAAGTAGAGCATAGTCATAATCAATATATTGAAATAGAACAAAGTTGTATTCATAATATTGAAGAACAAAGATGAACAATGAAGAACAGTAAAGGAATTACCAAGAATCCTCTTGACAGATCCAGAAACCAATCGAAGATTGACTCCTTCTAGTTCTAATCCTATGTAGCTATGCTATACTAGAGATCTAGTTGATGTGGTGGCTCTAGGGCTTGATCAGAGACTCTCCTCCTGAGATTAGGGTTTGAAGAATTGAGAATGAGGGAGTGCCTCCTCCAGGGGTCAGGGGTCCTGCTTATATAGCCCCCTCAAGTGAACGTGGGCCGTCGGATCAAACCGACATTAATCGCACGGTTTTCCTTGATCCCTTAGGTCGGTGGAGCATAATCCGCGAGACGGAGCCTGATTGGCTCTCAGGCCAGGGCGGGCGCCCTAGGGAGCAGGGCGGGCGCCCTGCCTCCGGGCCCGTTCGGCCTCCCGTTCGATCTCGTGGCTTCTGGAGTCTTCTAGATGATAGAAAATCGGTGAACACGTTATTATCTCTATGTAAACCCGACATGTGGGTCTTTCCTCCGTATTTTCTGATAACCCCCTGCAGAAACAGACAAACACCAAAACTCGTGGAATTCTGTCAGATAAAACCCTAAGTCTAGGTGTTGGTTGCATTTGGATCCTTTTCTTTATTTATTTGATAACTATATTTGGTACTTAAGGACCGTCAGCAAGCACCAACGGAATCTCCTGGCGATCGCGGAATCTCCTGGCGATCCCTTCGTTGGGCGTTGTAGACGCTGCTCCCTCCGGCCTCCGTGTCCACTTGCTCAGCAACACCCTCTTAGCCTACTTCTCGATCTGTGGGTCGCAGAAGGCGGGTTTTGCGGCGAGGCGGTCGCTGCATCTCGGCACCCAGTCATCGTCGGCGATCCTGGAGGTGCGGGTGCGTGGTCCCAAGTGGAGTAGGGGCTCGTGTAGGCAGACGGAGGGAGCCCGCGAAGGACACAGGTTGCTGCACCGGCAACGCTGTGCCAGCGGCAACGATCGACTAGCTGGGGTAGACGGGGTAGACAGGCTCCATCAGGGGTGCATCGTCCCACTGGGGTGCATCATCCAGCCGGGCCGGAGAGGCAGGAGTCAATTTCCTCAACGACGCGCCGACCCAGGATCAGTTACCTCGTACTGCTCTTGCTTGCTGCAATAAAAAAAGGTATACTCATTTATTATCGTATTATGCATGAAGTCGCTGAAATTCAGTTTTGCCACACTCTTTCATGAACTATGGTAGCCATGGACCAAGAAGAGAGAGAAAATTACAGACATTATTGGATAGAACTACTTGCATCCATGGTGACTGTATGACATAAAACAAGGCATAGAAATTTTAATAGCTATATTGCGAGGGGGAACGAACCTTGAGAAACACTGGGTCCAAGTTGAAGAGCATGCTCCAGTGTCCTCTTCGCATCTCTCAGTATCTGCGTCACTCCAGATAGAAATATTTATATATCAACTAAAAAGGTATCTGCATTGGCAGGTCTGCTGATTGAGAAATATTGAGATCTTCCAAAGCCCTTTCTGACATTTTCACTCCTTGTAACCTGCATAGATTATTGGCAGAAAAAAAAGGCACCTAAACGAATTTCAGTCTGTTACTAGCAGGTGAAAATTAAAATAGTAACAGGTGAAGATTAAAATAGTTAAAGAGTATCTCTGGTGTCAAGTGAAAAAACCTAGTGTAGTCAACCAGTCCATGGAACAATGATCAAGTGAAAAAACTACAGTGCAAAAACATAATTAATAATGGAAGATGAAATTCAGATGGTTCCACGAGATCAGTAATCATCCACACTTCCACAGCTAGTCAAGTCACAACAGCACAATCTGACAAATGATAATCCAATCCAGTACAGTGTGGATACCTGTGAGCTCTCCCTACACAAAATTCCACAAGTGTTGGACGACCTGTCACGAGGGCGAGCTGGCGGTTGTTTGCCCTCGCTGTTGTGGGTGGTGGGGCGGTGTCGTCTGCTGTGTCTGGCTGGCTCCAAACAGGAGGCAGCAGGGGTTGGCGGGGGAGGAAGGGGCAGCGGCATGACCAGGCAGGGTCGGGCCGCCGGCATTGGTAGGGGTGGGGCAGCGGCATGGGGAGGGGAGGGGCGGTGGCAGGCGGAGGCTGGGGAGGGGAGGGGAAGCGTCGGGAGCAGGGCGGGGTTTTCTTTTTTTTTCGAGTGGGGAGGTGTGCGGGAGAGGGGGAGCAGCGAGTGGGGTGGTGGGGCCACATGTCGGCGCAAAGAATCGAAACGTGAAGCCTGAGCACCCCGGCTTCACCATAGAGGGGTGAAAGGCGTTTTAGGAAAATGCCTCCTATTGTTGCATGTAATTGAGGCATTTTTTACAAAAACGCTTTCAATTGTTAAAGGTAATTAAGGCGTTTTTTATTTTGGCCTTCAAAAATAGGCTTTCAGAGGCCTTTTAAAATAAATGTCTTTATGCAACAAGAAATTAATGTACTTTTAAGAAATGTCTTTGACAAAATGCCTTCTATTAAGAGACATGTTTTAGTGGGACCTAAGAGCATCGGCAACATTCTTTCTTGAAAGCACCATGTAATAAATCCTCATTTGGAGAGCTATTCTAATAAAATCTGCTCTCTGTATATCTCCACCCGCCATTCACTTCTCTATATCTTGTATACACTTTGGAGATGTAGCTCCGCTCTCTATCTTTGCAAAGCAAGAAACTAGGAATAGTGGATGGCAATATTTGGAGATTAGTGGAAGATACAGTGAATTTTTGCATCAGAATCTTTATTTCTATCAATATGGAAGGATATAAAGAGACTCTTTGGAGTATGTTCTATGTAATTTGGGCTATGTAAAGGTACGCTAATGATGACATATCAGATGGCGAATTCAAAACAAGGCAACTTCCTGAACTGTTCGTTTTGTCTTGGTCCAGATTCTGTCATGTATCTTACAACAACAACAAATGGCGGTACCAAAGGTTTAGAGGCTGGAGGCAGTGCCAAGTAGTAGGGGTTGGGCACTTAGAACCAATTACATTACATCGGTAATGGGTAGCCAACTCCACTGAATAAGTTTTTTTGCTCCTGATGATGACATCTACGTCTATATGCTCAAGATTGGAAACGGGTTGTGCTTGATTAGATTTCTAAATATTTTGTGCCATCGCACTCGACAAGTTTTTTTCGGGATCCAGAAGTTACTGTTGTCTTTTAATCTGTGTTATCTTGTGGTTGTCAGAGTGTCTCTATGGTCGTTGACTGTATATGCTGACGATCCTGATGACAGAATGATGACGACCCTGATGACCATATATATCATCTGTCTGTATGTGCTCAAGATCGATGCATATAACAGAATGTGTTTGGTAGACCTAAATATTATGCACATCGCTTTCCATAAGCAGCTGATGACAATCTACAAGTAGTACTTACTGTTGTCATTTAGCCATTGTCAGAGTCTTCCAAGTGGAAGATATCAAAGTAATTTAGCCGGTAGATCTTCAACTATAAATAATTTTGCAAGTTTGAACATGACTGAAAGCCCATCCAGCAGCTCTAAATTAGAAATTTACTCAGGCTATGCATCGGTTATCAGTGTTCACGCTCAGTTCCATGGGTGCAATGCAAGTCCTAACATTACTCTTAATACTAGCCTCACTGTGCTGTTCGGCGGTGGCACCACCATCCGGCTACCGCTCCACGCTCACACATATTGACTCCCATGGTGGCTTCACCAAGGCAGAACTCATGCGCCGCGCCGCGCACAGAAGCCACCACCGAGCCTCTACGATGCTGTCGCATTATTCCACAATGTCTACCAGCTCGAACGCCGGTCCCAGCAGGCTCCGCTCTGGCCAAGCCGAGTACCTTATGGAGCTCGCCATTGGGACGCCGCCGGTGCCATTCGTCGCCCTGGCAGACACCGGCAGCGACCTCACCTGGACACAGTGCAAGCCGTGCAAACTCTGCTTCCCGCAGGACACGCCCATCTACGACACGGCCACCTCGTCGAGCTTCTCCCCCGTGCCGTGCTCCAGCGCCACGTGCCTGCCCATCTGGAGCAGCCGCTGCAGCACCCCTAGCACGCCATGCAGGTACCGCTACGCCTACGACGACGGCTCCTACTCCGCCGGCATCCTGGGCACGGAAACACTCACATTCGGCTCCAGCCCTGGTGTGCCCGGCGTCTCCGTGGGCGGCATCGCGTTTGGCTGCGGCGTCGACAACGGTGGCCTCTGGTACAATTCCACCGGCACCGTCGGCCTGGGGCGCGGGAGCCTGTCCCTCGTGGCGCAGCTTGGCGTTGGCAAGTTCTCCTACTGCCTCACCGACTTCTTCAACACCAGTCTGAGCAGCCCCGTGTTGTTCGGCTCCCTCGCCGAGCTGGCATCGCCACCAAGTGCCGATGCTGCCGCCGTGCAGTCGACTCCCCTTGTGCAGAGCCTGCACTATCCATGGTTGTACTACGTCTCCCTCGAGGGCATATCGTTGGGCGACGCTCGCCTGCCGATCCCGAACGGCACCTTCGACCTGCACACCGACGGCTCTGGGGGCATGATAGTGGATTCGGGCACCATCTTCACGATCCTCGTGGAACCTGGTTTCAGGGTGGTGGTCGACCACGTGGCCGACGTGCTTGGCCAACCGGTGGTGAACGCCTCCAGCCTGGACAGCCCATGCTTTCCGGCTCCAGCAGGTGTGCGGCAGCTCCCGGACATGCCGGACATGGTGCTGCACTTCGCCAGTGGTGCGGATATGACTCTGCATAGGGACAACTACATGTCCTTTAACCTAGAGGAGTCCGTCGTTCTGCTTGAACATTGCTGGGACCGAGTTGGGTTCTTTTTCCATTCTGGGAAATTTCCAGCAGCAGAATATACAGATGCTGTTTGACATCACCGTAGGGCAATTGTCGTTCATGCCCACCGACTGTAGTAAGCTCTGAAATCTGAAGAACGTCGGTTCCAAATCTGAGCAATCCTTTTACTTGCTATTACCACATTTGGATTTCCCTTGTGTAAAGATTATAATCGAATGCATGAGAAGTCAGAAACAAAGTACCTGTTGTTCGCAACCGCAAGCACATTTAAACAACTTTTAACAATAGTTCTCTCTACAATTATCTGATTTGGTATGCTCTTCCACTAAACGGAAATTGTATATAGCACCGATTTTGAAATTGATATGACATTGTTATAACTATCAGTAACGAAACGTGTTTGTCACATCATTGATTGCATCAACTCTGAGGAACCATAGTGGATCTTGGAGCCATCTGATGTGAATAATTCTCTGTGGTAGATTTCAAAAGGATGTTTGGAAGGATTATTTAACAAAGTTTAGAAAATCATGAATTCAGTGAAAGATAAGATTCCTTAATATGCAGGATACATGAACCGCAAACGCCCCGTAGTTGGATTGAACAGCATAGGGAAAGTCCTAGTGCAGCTAGTGGAGGTAGACAAGGTCCTGCATACCTGATGTAACCGAGTGAAGTAATCTTTATATGTTTTCCTTTATATGTTTAGAACTTATAGTCTATCAGTCTATTAACAATTTTGGTTCATATTTTTAATGTTAATAATATGTGTTTCATTCTTTTCTATTTATAACAATTAAGACTGTGCCAATTTACACTTGATAGAAAGGTGTATGGCATTTACAACGCTTTGATGTATACAATTTACAGCAACGCTCCTGATGAAGACATCTGGGTCTATATGCTCAAGATTGGTAACGTGATGTGTCTGATTAGATTTCTAAATATTTTGTGCTATCGCATTCTGACAAGTTTTTTTAGGGTCCAGTAGTTCCTGTTGTCACTTAATTTGTGTTGGGTTTTGCTATGGTACGCTCAAATAACCGTGGACCGTCGATCTGGATGGCTATAATCATATATTACCTCCTGAGAGGTAATAGAATAAATGTATTTTTAAATTTTGAGAAACGTGAAAGTAAGCAAAAATTTAGGAAAAATATCTATCAGTTGGATCTAACATGCATGCAACCACATGAGGCAATAGTAGAGGTGCGTTTTAGTTTTTTATTTAATCTGGAACGTTAAAGTGTTGGTAATGAGAACATCAGTCTTGAACGTATTGGCATTTGAATGATTTATTTATTTTCATAATCCCAACATTAGTATTTTTGTGACTTAGTATTTTGCAAACGTATGTTGGTAATAACCGAATTCTACTATCAGTCATTAGCTTTTGACATTGAATTATTAGATTTATACCATCAGATGTGTACACGTGACATGTTCAGGTACGTGATGTACCTCTACGTTGCCACGTCTAGCACGGGCACAAGGCCGGTACACCAGTATAGGAGTATGCCGCTGTTGCATGCACCCGTATATGCGTTGCGCCGTTGTTGCATGCTGTACACGGGCACACGTAGTATATGGCAAGAAACAAGCTTCGAATAGCAGATATCTTGTATACATTGTTGGTTTGTTGCCTTTTCTATTTTCTGTTTTATAAATATTTTAATTAATTAATAATTACTTAATTATTATATACACTTAAAAAATCAAGGGCTAAGATTTGTTTGAGATCTTACCTCCTATGGTGTCTCTATGCTCATTCACTGTATATGCTGACGATCCTGATGACCATAGGAGATCTTACCTCCTATGGGTGTATCTTGTATACATGTAGTACTTACTGTTGTCATTAAGCCAATGTCGGAGTCTTCCAAGTGGAAGATATCAAAGTAATTTAGCCGTTAGATCTTCAACTATAAATAGTTTTGCAAGTTTGAACATGATGTTCAAGCTCATCCAGCAGCTCTTAATTAGAAATTTACTCAGGCTATGCATCGGTTATCACTGCTCACGCTCAGATCCATGGGTGCAATGCAAGTCCTAACATTACTCTTATTACTAGCCTCACTGTGCTGTTTGGCGGCGGCACCACCGTCCGGCTACCGCTCCACGCTCACCCATATTGACTCCCATGGCGGCTTCACCAAGGCAGAACTCATGCGCTGAGCTGCGCACAGAAGCCGCCACCGAGCCTCCACGATGCTACCGCGTTATTCCACATTGTCTACCAGCTCGGACGCCGGCCCTGTGTAACACTCTAAAATTTGCTTCTTTCAAAATAGATGCAAAGTGATTTAATTTTGCATTCTAGTGCTCATGAAAACATAGGAAAATAATATTTTTCATTACATTAAAATTTATCATAGGGTTTAGCAACATTGTGTGTATACATGCTGGTGCATATGATTTGATGTGATGTTTACTTATTGTTTCTTTATGTGTTGAGGGTGAGCAAAGTCTTTAAAATGCGTTTAGTAGGTCGATCTTCCTTCGCTAGCAAGCCTTTATCTTTTTCTACAATCAAATTCCATGTTTTTCGGCTTAAGTTTTCGTTTGGAGCCTCTCAAAATCTTTTCTTTGTAACCCGAATCACTCCTTTCAGTTTCTCGTCCATCAATCAATCTCTACAAACTTCTCGGGAATTTTTTCGACTTTTTCGGTACCTTGTTTCTACTTGTCTGTGAGCATAATCTAATTTTTAGATGCTCCAAAATTACCTTTTAGTGAGCTCCAAATACTTTATTTGGGTTCCTCATGTTCCATAATGTCTTTGGAAAATTTTCCTGAATTTTCGGAGCTTTCGGAGTATTTTTCGTGGCTTAAATAATAATTTTGGACTTTTCTAGAAGTATTTTATCCATGAAAATAATTAATTCCGAAAATAATAAATCTCTCATTTTTTCCAACGCTCAAAGCCCATGTGCAATAATCCTAATAAATCTCAAAGGCCCATACATTTATTTACTAATGGGCTTAAATAATTGCTTACAAAACTGCCACTATCTTGTTTAGGCCATATCTTCTACGTTTTAACTCCGATTTGACCCGTTCAAATTGCGTTAGGTTCGTATTTGCGAGCTCTACATGTTGGTAGTACTGTACAGTAGGTTTGGAAAATTTAATTTTCGAGTTTATATTAAAGTAATTATTTATCTATAGGAAATCTTAGAAAATTCATAACTTTCACGTTTTAAATCCGAATTTTGTGATCTTTACGTCTGTGTGATCATAGTAACGTGTAGAAGAGTTTTGCAAACTTTTTATACTGTTAGTGCTACTGTTGGTTAGGTTTTCTACCTTTAAGATTCGATTTAATCTATTGTTTTACTAAAGAAAATCTCGTTTAATTCATAACTTATTTGTTTTAATTCCGAATTAGTCCGTTCAAATTGCAATGGATTTATAACAACATGAACTACGTATTAGTATTAATGTTTTCTTTATACAAATCTCTAGAATTTCATAGTTTAGATCTAACTTGATTAATAACTGTGCAACTAGATTTATAAATAAAATATTATTGATTTCTCCTTTAGTTTTCTAAATTTAAATGTAATTTAGCCTAAGTCACTTTTGAATATCTATAAAAAGTATTTTAAAACAAATGAACTATATGATTTTATATAGTTAAAACAAATGAGACCTATAATTTTCCGTTTTATACAACAAAATCTTTCGGTAGATGTATCTTTTCAACTATAGTTTCGATTAGCGTGCTTTTCGCGCCTGTGTGTTCGTAGCAATGCGTAGAACATCTTTAAAACCTTTTCACACGTTGTTTCATATGTTTGGTGTACTGTTTTAATTTATTTCTATTGTTTGCTTCGTGTATGATTGAATGGATGCTTGTGCGGTGTTTTTATGATCTTGTCTAGTCGGTGAGCTATACGTGGTGATCAAGAAGCAGTTCATTGAGGTTTGGACTTGAAGAAGGATCTAAGTTAAGGCAAGTATAGCATGGGATCATCCTTGTTTCCTATTCACCTTTAATACACTTAATTCATGTGCATGTGTCTACCTTGTTACCCCTAAGGATATCCTAGCTTTTGTATCTTGTACCTTGACACCGGGGAACGTTGCATTGGGTAGTATTTATGCTAGTGCTCAAGATAAATAACCATGATCTGTAACTTGACTAATGGTATATGCAATAAATGTTTAAAAGATGTTTTATAGAAACATGGCTCAAGAGGGCTAGAGCATTGGGTTGTTTTTATGGTGCTCTAGTTTTCCTCCTTAAGGACTTATCTGTAAGCGAACATCCGGGACTTACAGTACAACCATAAGGGCTACATGGCTCTGGCTTTAGTCATATAAGAGGACCTTTTCTAGCTTGTTAGTGGTTACCTTTATGGCGCAAAAGGGGTTGTGTTCCGGGTTGGGTGTAGTGCGGCTCCTGTCCTTATGAGTATAGGCTGCGTGTCATTGTGCCATACGGAAGGGGGACTCTACATTTGCAGGCCACAGAAACCTAGCGGCCCTAACTTGTTAGACGAACCTTTGAAAGACTTCATAGTGAACCCTGCCGACCTTCCTTGGAAGTGGGTCAAGAGGCTGATCAACTCGGGCAAAAGGGTAAATCACGACTCATGGTGAAAGTGTACAACCTCTGCAGAGTGTAAAACTGGTATATCAGCCGTGCTCACGGGCACGAGCGGCCTTGGACCCTTACAGAATAAATGATGAACATTGATGATAATGATAATACTGATGATATTGATGGTCACTAATGATTATTGTTTCTTGCTATACATTATTCTCGTTTTCATGATCATAAGGTTATTTGGGCTTATGGTAAACATGTTGCTACTCAATTGCTAAAAGATGACTCACTAAAAGCTATCGCAGTAAACCCGTGTCAACCTTTTGAGCCTCATGAACCCCATGTTATGCTTGTTGAGTTCGACATGGACTCACCCTTGCTATTTCCCCCACATCTCAGGAAGGGTACCAGACTGCTAGATTCTGGAATTATTAGGCTTGTGATCAACCAGTCAGTTTGATCCTGGAGTGAAGGTTACACCCGGTGTTCGGAGTTGTCTTGCCACTTTGTTGCTCTCTAAGGTTATATCTTATACTATTGCGTTATGTTTAATAAGCATTTGTTTCTTGATATTTCACTTATCTGTAGCTATATGTGAGATTTGACCTCTTTATTTCACATATAGTGTATATCTGGTTTTGTTCTTAAAACCGGGTGTGACAGAGTGGTATCAGAGCAATGCTGACTGTAGGACGCAAGCCTAGTTTAAAAATGGTCGTCTTAAGGTTTTGAACTTGCTATAAAATCCTTGCTCTATAATCCTTGACATTTTCTTCTCTACTATATATCTACTCTTGATATTTGTCTCCTCCTTGATGCTTATTTTAAAGCCTTGCTCTCATCTATACTCATTGCCTTGATATGCTTTTAGAATCTTCTCTTACCACCTTCTTGCGTAATCAGAATAATAGCTTTAGGATCCTTACCCTTGGTATGAAGAGAACGATAGTATCGCCAATTGACTCAATGTTTGAAGTGTGAACCTTCAGTGTTCCGTTGGTTGTCATTGTGTTTATGCTTGATTTGGATCTCTTTGTAATGATTGCAATGATCTCATGAGATTTCCCAAAATTTTATTTAGAAATAATTGTAGGGCATAGGGATTAATGAATAGATAGTCGGGTTTTGGTTTCCCCTGTTTTCTCTATCCTATCTTTTCGGAGCTGCCTATCATCCTCGGATTATATCTCTTTTCTTGGACGACCAAAAATGATGAAAATTTTTTTGGACAATAGTAGACTTTGGTATCTTTCTCAGACCACAAGAACCACCCTCATAGCTGTTTTGGATTGGGAATTATGAAATTCGCAAGACAATGTATCTGTGCTGTCAGAAGCCTGGAACAGTTTCTGTTGTACATTGTTTTCGACCAAATTATCTGCAGAATCTGAAAAAGTGTTCTATAACGAAGTTGTAGGGAATTTTGTAAGCTTTCCAACAGTATAAAATACAACTTCATCGGACTTACAGAATAAGAGTTATAGCTGTTTTACTGCAGTGCTGATTTTCTGCTCGCGAGAAATTTCAGATTTCTTGTTCTTACCCATACACCAGAGTATTATTGGGATGATAGAATGCCTTGATGTTAGTTAGCTCATCTAGAATAAGGTGCAAGATACCCTTTTGGTGTCCCTTAGTTTAATTTTCTTAAGGGGGGTAGCCAAAATAAAGAAGGTTTAGTGTGTTTTAGTGCCTCACTTGGAAGTATTGGTTAACCCCCATGATTGAGATGTCACTCTCAAACACAAGTGTCCTCTGCTCGAGGTTGATAATTTGGATCATCTATGGAGAGCTTGGGTAATTATTAGGATTGGTCTTCAGTTTGAGCTGTCGTCAGTTGGGAGTTCAACCTTCAACATACCTATGGTAAATTGGCATGGATAACGTAGGAGGTGATTGGAAATCTATAGATGGTTCTACAGAGACTTAGGAAACCCCACTGCTTTACCAAGCATGGCTAGTAAGTTTTGGATAGGTTATCTCTAACGGTGGAATTATGAAGAACACAAGAATTGATGCGTTGAGTTAGAACCTCAAGGATGCAGGTGTGACTCAGAGTTACTTTGGGATAGTGAGATTCTATTAGAGGATCGTTGGAGGTATTACAATGATGGACAAACATCTCGTCAAGACTTGGGATGTGCTCTATGCAAGAAAATAGGTAGCTTATGCATTGAGTCAATTAAGTGAGTTGGACCACCTGACACATGATATGGAGATATCCACTGTGGAACAAGATATGCTCTCTTCTTGGATATAAGAGAGATATCTACATGGAACATTAGAGTCTAAAAGGCATTTACACTAAGTTGGGGTTGAGTTAGTGACATTATCATTTGATTTTAGTTGATTAAGACATGGAAGGTGCTATCATTTGGAGAAGCAAAATAAGAGTCATTGTCGATGCCCTTGGTAAGGGAGAGTTATGCTAAGAAGATTTGGATGATACCAGGGACCAAGCATTGTTCTTAAGCGTTTAATAACTTAACCTGAACATGAATGGACATATGTTTTCAAGATTGGTGATAGAACCTACTTTGGCAAAGAAAGTAAGGAGACTATGTTGGAATGTGAATGTATGAAGTAGGAGGTCTGATAGTATGGATTAAAAAGGGATATAGCCAATCATCGTGAAGAGTTATTGCATTGTAGTTTGGATCAATGGGGACAAGAGTTTATCATACAAAGTGATCACAAGGTTGTCTTTATGAGAAGTGTAAAGAATGTTGATGTGAAGAGTGAGCAAGTTTCACGCCACAACGGTTCATTTAAGGTTGCTAGCAAAGAAACGAGGAATGGCCTAATAGTTGGAAGTTACCCAAGAATTGGTTTGGAGTTATCTCAAGGCTGATTGGAATACCTATCAAAATCTCAGAAATAGTGGGCCAATTACTCGAAGTAAGATTATTAAGGTATGTAGAAACAACGGAGTGACGCTAAGAGGATGAGGCTACTCGAACAAGTGAAGAAGATCTATAGTCATGTATCTTGGATCACTATCTTCCGAATCTCGAGGACGAGATTCATCTTAAGGGGGGTAGAATTGTAACACCCTAAAATTTGCTTCTTTCAAAATAGATGCAAAGTGATTTAATTTTGCATTCTAGTGCTCATGAAAACATAGGAAAATAATATTTTTCATTACATTAAAATTTATCATAGGGTTTAGCAACATTGTGTGTATACATGCTGGTGCATATGATTTGATGTGATGTTTACTTATTGTTTATTTATGTGTTGAGGGTGAGCAAAGTCTTTAAAATGCGTTTAGTAGGTCGATCTTCCTTCTCTAGCAAGCCTTTATCTTTTTCTACAATCAAATTCCATGTTTTTCGGCTTAAGTTTTCGTTTGGAGCCTCTCAAAATCTTTTCTTTGTAACCCGAATCACTCCTTTCAGTTTCTCGTCCATCAATCAATCTCTACAAACTTCTCGGGAATTTTTTCGACTTTTTCGGTACCTTGTTTCTACTTGTCTGTGAGCATAATCTAATTTTTAGATGCTCCAAAATTACCTTTTAGTGAGCTCCAAATACTTTATTTGGGTTCCTCATGTTCCATAATGTCTTTGGAAAATTTTCCTGAATTTTCGGAGCTTTCGGAGTATTTTTCGTGGCTTAAATAATAATTTTGGACTTTTCTAGAAGTATTTTATCCATGAAAATAATTAATTCCGAAAATAATAAATCTCTCATTTTTTCCAACGCTCAAAGCCCATGTGCAATAATCCTAATAAATCTCAAAGGCCCATACATTTAGTTACTAATGGGCTTAAATAATTGCTTAGGCCTATTAGCGAAGGTGGATGGTGCAACGTCAATTAGCACCATATCGCTAGTTGATATGGAGGTGGAGAGTTTTTCTCCCTATATATATGTACCTACCCCATGAGCAAAGCACACCAAAACTACCGTAGAGGAGCCCCTAGTTTGGGAAATCTCTCGTGTAGTAAATTATATTTTCTCCTCCTTCTCTTGTCGCCGTCCGACGAAGCCACTAGGCGTTCTACTCAAGAAAAAGAAGAGGTATTTACTTGAATTCCACCGTCTAGATCACATTAAAAACCAGATTTTGATTTATTTTCGAAACTAGGTATTTACAAAACTGCCACTATCTTGTTTAGGCCATATCTTCTACGTTTTAACTCCGATTTGACCCGTTCAAATTGCGTTAGGTTCGTATTTGCGAGCTCTACATGTTGGTAGTACTGTACAGTAGGTTTGGAAAATTTAATTTTCGAGTTTATATTAAAGTAATTATTTATCTATAGGAAATCTTAGAAAATTCATAACTTTCACGTTTTAAATCCGAATTTTGTGATCTTTACGTCTGTGTGATCATAGTAACGTGTAGAAGAGTTTTGCAAACTTTTTATACTGTTAGTGCTACTGTTGGTTAGGTTTTCTACCTTTAAGATTCGATTTAATCTATTGTTTTACTAAAGAAAATCTCGTTTAATTCATAACTTATTTGTTTTAATTCCGAATTAGTCCGTTCAAATTGCAATGGATTTATAACAACATGAACTACGTATTAGTATTAATGTTTTCTTTATACAAATCTCTAGAATTTCATAGTTTAGATCTAACTTGATTAATAACTGTGCAACTAGATTTATAAATAAAATATTATTGATTTCTCCTTTAGTTTTCTAAATTTAAATGTAATTTAGCCTAAGTCACTTTTGAATATCTATAAAAAGTATTTTAAAACAAATGAACTATATGATTTTATATAGTTAAAACAAATGAGACCTATAATTTTCCGTTTTATACAACAAAATCTTTCGGTAGATGTATCTTTTCAACTATAGTTTCGATTAGCGTGCTTTTCGCGCCTGTGTGTTCGTAGCAATGCGTAGAACATCTTTAAAACCTTTTCACACGTTGTTTCATATGTTCGGTGTACTGTTTTAATTTATTTCTATTGTTTGCTTCGTGTATGATTGAATGGATGCTTGTGCGGTGTTTTTATGATCTTGTCTAGTCGGTGAGCTATACATGCTGATCAAGAAGCAGTTCATTGAGGTTTGGACTTGAAGAAGGATCTAAGTTAAGGCAAGTATAGCATGGGATCATCCTTGTTTCCTATTCACCTTTAATACACTTAATTCATGTGCATGTGTCTACCTTGTTACCCCTAAGGATATCCTAGCTTTTGTATCTTGTACCTTGACACCGGGGAACGTTGCATTGGGTAGTATTTATGCTAGTGCTCAAGATAAATAACCATGATCTGTAACTTGACTAATGGTATATGCAATAAATGTTTAAAAGATGTTTTATAGAAACATGGCTCAAGAGGGCTAGAGCATTGGGTTGTTTTTATGGTGCTCTAGTTTCTCTCCTTAAGGACTTATCTGTAAGCGAACATCCGGGACTTACAGTACAACCATGAGGGCTACATGGCTCTGGCTTTAGTCATATAAGAGGACCTTTTCTAGCTTGTTAGTGGTTACCTTTATGGCGCAAAAGGGGTTGTGTTCCGGGTTGGGTGTAGTGCGGCTCCTGTCCTTATGAGTATAGGCTGCGTGTCATTGTGCCCTACGGAAGGGGGACTCTACATTTGCAGGCCACAGAAACCTAGCGGCCCTAACTTGTTAGACGAACCTTTGAAAGACTTCATAGTGAACCCTGCCGACCTTCCTTGGAAGTGGGTCAAGAGGCTGATCAACTCGGGCAAAAGGGTAAATCACGACTCATGGTGAAAGTGTACAACCTCTGCAGAGTGTAAAACTGGTATATCAGCCGTGCTCACGGTCACGAGCGGCCTTGGACCCTTACAGAATAAATGATGAACATTGATGATAATGATAATACTGATGATATTGATGGTCACTAATGATTATTGTTTCTTGCTATACATTATTCTCGTTTTCATGATCATAAGGTTATTTGGGCTTATGGTAAACATGTTGCTACTCAATTGCTAAAAGATGACTCACTAAAAGCTATCGCAGTAAACCCGTGTCAACCTTTTGAGCCTCATGAACCCCATGTTATGCTTGTTGAGTTCGACATGGACTCACCCTTTCTATTTCCCCCACATCTCAGGAAGGGTACCAGACTGCTAGATTCTGGAATTATTAGGCTTGTGATCAACCAGTCAGTTTGATCCTGGAGTGAAGGTTACACCCGGTGTTCGGAGTTGTCTTGCCACTTTGTTGCTCTCTAAGGTTATATCT
>JAKOGQ010000815.1:0-15507 GCA_022457205.1 Saccharum spontaneum
TTTTCAATTTCATAAAATGATTAAAAGTGTTGATTTTTGTTTAATTTTTAGAAAAATATAGAAGTGTGATAAAATTGTGAAAATTTTAGTGTAGTCTCTTCATGCTATGCTCTACCTAGGAAAAATATGAAATGGTGAAAATCAGTAGTTTGGCAGGCTTAAAAATTACCTCTTTTAATAGAAAAATGCTTGTTGTATGATTTTTGTAGATAAAATATTAATCCTTTGATGATGAAACTTTTTGTGTACGTTTAACATGTTAATACCTGTCTTCACAAAAAGTTGGGCACTATTTTGAATTAATTAACTTGATTAATTAGTTTAAGTATGTTTTATGCCTTTTATATGATTTATAAATATTAAAATGACTTAAATAATTGTTTGTTTAGTCTTTTGTGAGTTCTATGAGATGAATGTGATATGTGGAATGTTAAATACTTGCTGTTCCATGATAGTTTAAATCCTTTCTTAATGAACTTGTAATCAACTTGTGGTTATCAATTAAAATACTTTTTAGAATAATTAACCCTAGTTCTTAGCAGAGGAAAGTTGTACTCAAGTTGTGCATCTTCTTGTGTTCATCAATACCCATGTTGCATCCATCATGCATCATGTTTATTGCATTTTATCATGTTAAGCATTACATCATCTTATTACGTGTAGTAAACGAAAGTGAGAAGGTTCATGATGGACAAGCTTCGAAGAAGGTTCTTCCTCCAGTGATGTTGATGTCAAGTTCGATTTCTATGATCCTTCTATGGAATCTAACCTTCTCTGCAACGCAGGCAAGCCCCGGAGCGCACAACCCTTTTCCTTGTTGTTTACAAATGCTATTATCAATTGAGTCCAATAAAATGTGCACTAGGTAAATAGGAGTTGGGTGTAAACCAATTGCTGCATGACTACCTTGATTTATTCAGATATCTTCCTTATAACCCCACTAGTATGTAGGTCGACACCTTTAATGCTTAGTAATGCTTAGCTTACGATAGAAGTCGAATGATGATTTCATCGTTCGCGAGAATAGGTTTTACCTTTGTCTTCTCGGCTCCGTTCATGGTTCATGAGAATATCATGATAATGTTAATGTTAAATCGAGACCGGGCCGGTGGCTTGCATCAAGAATGGAGTCTCCATGTAATGCATCCGCCTATGTCGATTGAGGACCGTACCGTTATAGACCTGTGTGAGTCGAGACTTTATAGTACTAGCCACATACTCTAGTAAGCCTAAGTACCTCGGCTATTTCATTATGCGAACTGATAATGCACACTAGGAGTGGAGAGATGGCAGGAGTGGCATGTACACACCTTGCAAGTTAAACGTCAGGGACGGGGTAGGGCGGTGGAGTACTGTGCTCCCGGGTGGTGCGATCCAATTCATATTTTGGAGGATCCGTGGGAATGGTTGATATATGTAGGTCATGGACCTACATATATCGTGTGGTTGGGAATCCCCAGCTGGGATTTAATCAATTCGAATCTCCATTGCTTCTTGGAGAAGAAGACTCGATTCTTTGCTCCACATTGTAGTTAATCAATGAAACATGGTTACTTATGAATATAAGAAGAAATGAGTTGAGATGTTGAAAGAAGTGATTAATTTAGATAAGGTGCGAACTAGATATTGATATGGACTTAATACACCTCTAAAACATTAAAAGTTACTCTTGCTTCAGACCTTCCTTTAAGCCTTCATATCCATCGAGTCTTTTCTTTTAGTCGGGTAAGTCTTGTTGAGTATCCTCAAGTACTCAGGGTTTGTTGACCCCTGTTGCAGGTTCTGACTTGTGCTGTTAATCAAGGTCATGTCGGTGGGCTCGACATGATCTGGTTCTCTTCTATGTTAGGTACTTTCTTATAGTTCTACTCATCTCTTAGAATTAAGTTTTAACGAACATGTTTGTAAGCTAATGTTGTAAATCTTTCACAACTCCGATGTATGAAATTTTTGTATCAATGTTGTAATGTTGTGGTAACTCCATTGTTGATCCTATATGAGTTGTAAAATGTGGATGATTTAGGGTTCCCTGAGGACACCCAACAAACTACCGGATTATCTAGCTTTCATGTATAGTAGTCAGAGGTCTTTAGGACAATGACGAGTACATATGGGCCAGCATAATTTGGGTGGTTCTGTCACACTGCCTGTGGGCCCAAGTGACCCTGCCACATCCACTTGCTTCATTGGTCCATGTTTGTCACTATTTTGGCCAAAATTTGCCATATTTCCTGTATACAAATAATTCTCCAACTACAAGTGGAACTAAGTGAAATTTAAACATAATTCTTCACATGTGATGATGATTTTCCTCACTTTGCCATGCTTTTGGGTGAAATGTTGATGGTCAAAACCGATGTTAGTGACCGTCAACAAGCTTCCCCAAGCTACCCATTTGTTGTCCTCAACAAAGATGCAGGTTTAGCATGGAATAGGTTGTTGGATTAGGAGTTGCTACTATGTAACGCCCTGCAAAGACTTGTATACAAACAAATATTATCTCTTGAGTTGAACATGTTAGCACTCAGAAATTTCACCATCAGTCTTAGCAACGTGGGACTTATAGCTTTCACCTTGATACAAGCAAGTGCAAGAAAGTGTAGCTAGATAGATACTTTTTGCCCACTTTGGTTTAGCTCAAACTTCTTGGAGGCTTTCAAATGATTTTGAAAAGAAAACTTGCCTAAGTTCCTCGGACAGTACACTCAAGTCACTCAATGGTGTTTTGAAATCCTCACCAAGGCCATGAATTTAGCCTTAATTTGTATCCTAAAGCTTATGTGGAGCTCAAGGTAGGGGTAAAAGCATAGCTTACTTGAATTAAATCTATTGCTACATCAAACACTTAGATCACAAGGAGCAACAAATCATACAAATTGATCAAGAGGTGCATGTGTGTAGTATATTTGGTGGAAGTGGTACTCCTTTGAGAAGTTTCCCTTCTCTAGCTTCTTCTTCAGAGGGCATGGCTACTTTCTTTTTCTCACTTTCTCTTTCTTTTCTTCTTCTTTTTGAACACTAGAGCTTTTTGCTCTTTTATTCTCTCTCTCTCTCTCTTTCTATAGCCCACGCCTCTCTTTTGATACATGATAGCTAGAGAGGTAACTTTGATTCACATAGAGCAATAATCAATGGAATGCATATATGGTTGCATATCCCCAGTGTAGGAATAACATAAATATATGGGTGTACATGATCTTGATCAAAAGGCATGAAAAGTTTCTCTACTCATATCAACAAGGCTTGAAAAAGCTCAAAACAAATAAGCAGCTTTTATGGTGGCTTTATCATATATGAGTGGATGTTTATTTGGCTCTAGTAGGAATTTATCACCATTGAGGCACTTCTAGCAAGAGAGATTAACATTTTGCAAAACAAAACTCCAGGTTGTCTTTGCAATTCTTCAGATAGGTTCAAAGATTTACTCTAATCATGGCATACAACATATCTCACAAAAACCTATTCTTGGTTCTAGCATTTGCAACCCACGAAAGTACTCAACTTAAGATGAACTCTAAGTTTATCATGCTCAAAACTTAAGAAGTATAAGGTTGTATCACAAGGTTTTGCAAAGTATCACAGAGCAACTATTCATCATCTCCACATAATTTTATCATCATTTTATTAGAGCAGAGTTTTTTCTTAGAATAATTTTAAAGGCACTCCTCTCTACATTCTATGATCACGAATGTTGAAATAGAAAGCAAACATGAATATAAAGAGAGGGTTTAAGATTTTTATACCTGAGCGGGGAGAGATGTCTCCCCCCAAGCTTGCCTTTTGCATAGGTTGGAATGTCTTCTAACGACTCTTTTGATTTTTTTTCTTTATTACTCCTACACTAGGAGAAAATGCCAAAAATATGCTTGATAGGTTTTCCACCAAACAAATGCTCCAAGTTCTTGTTGCTATCTCTCAAAATTTTATTGCAGAAAAGAAGCATTGGGCTATGCAAAAGTAATTCATGAAAAAAAGAAGAAGAAAAAGAGTTGAAAAAATAGACAAGTGTCCAAGATATGAAAACAATGGGTACTTAGATGCCCGCCTGAAAAAAATGAGATGAATAAGATAGCCCATGTTTTCTTGTAATTATTTCCAAGTTTCAAATGAAAGATATGTTTTCAAGGAGCATAGTAGAATTTGGTTAGCCACCATATTTATATCCACCATATTCCATACACATGCACATCTTGATCTAATTGTATGACTCAACTCTCTTTGGATCTGAGGTTTGACTTCACAATATATGTATTGCAAGTATGTTATTTCATGTTATTACCACTCCTATGAGCTCCATATAAGCTTTAGTTATAGGAAGAGAAAGGCATAACATCGTTATTGCCTTGGTAAGGATCCACAAATACCACATATATGAGAGACTTGAGAGTGTTATACAATGGAATCTCTGAGTTTTATTTTAAAAACTTATAAAAACTCCAGAATGATGGTTGAACAAAGAACTTGAGACATAGTGCTTGACATGATCGTTCTGTCTTTCAATTGCTCAAGATCCAAGTGAAGGCTCAAAAGCCCCATGGTTGAAGGTAATATGGGTAAGTTTGAAAGTCAGATCGATAGATTTTAATCCGGAGGAGAATTCATTGTTGAACGCATCTGTACTTTTGAGGAGAGAAAACATTGCAGCAACTCCTAATTCGTTTGCTGAGTTTAGCTTTACTCAAGGACGAGCAGAGGTTAAGCTTGGGGGAGTTTGTTGATGGCAGTTATCATCCATCATAAACCATCAACATAACTTGAATAAATTTATAAAAAGGATCACCAACATAGACTTAGGGAGTTTAAACTGACAATTTCCACGAGTTTTGGTGAATCTATGTTTTTAGAAGGGTTATTCCAAAAAATCGGCAAGGGGATCAAAATGTCAAATAAAATTGCACTTATCCACGGTGAAAACTACTCCAGTAGGTTCCAGAGGCCACACGAAGGCATCCCCCTGAGGCAGACTCCGAGGCGATGACAGGTGGGGCCGGGCGGCCGCACTTGCAGGCCGGCCGGCCCCGTGGTCCCACCTGTTAGTCTCTGCTTCAACGTCGGTCCTCCACCGCCTCCTAGATTGCATCTACGCCGTTTATTCAAGTCTGTTTGATCTGAGGACCCAGGATTGACGCTTCGACCTATATATACTAGCCCCTTCCCCCCTCCATAGCATGCTACCATAAGTCAAGATCAGACCAGAAATTAGGGTTTCTAGAGAGAAGAGAATAGAGCTTCAATTCTTCAAGTTCTAGTATAGGCTAGCTAGCAAGATTCAAGGAGAGTGTGGGCTATTGCTTAGGATTCTGGATTCACCGTCTGGTATAGCCATTGTATCTCTTTATTTATGACTTTGTGCTACTTCAATATTATATTGCTATCTATTATGTTCCAAGTTTCCTCTAGTTATATTCTTGATATAGTTATGATTGATGATGAGTTTATGCATATGTTCACAAAGCGCTTAGCCCAAGACGCGCGTACGTTAAGTGGTCGACATTATGTAAGCATGGTGCTTAGATATTGTTTACCTGCGTATGCATTCTGTACTCTGGGTCATGTGGTAGATCACGGATGTGACACTCCCGTCGAGTCCTTTGTAGTCCACTCCCCGTTTGTAGAGCAAGTAGAACGCGGTTGCGAAGGGAGACAAGCTCTGTTCATGATCTTCCTTAGTAATGTTCCTTATGCATAGATCCAAAATTAATTATGCTATAGATGAGAGTGTATATACTTGGGTATACAAAAGACTTAGTAAATAAGGAATGACTTAGGAATCTTTTGCTCTTACCAAATCTCCTGCTTAGCCATACTGCATTTATGAGTCTCTATTTCTATCTCTGGAATTATTATCAATGCTTCACACTTATCATTTGACTTAACCCTGCCATAGCATGAGAGTGATTTTATGGTAAGTATATATATTTGTCAATATCTCTATGCCAACAATTCCATAGCTCCTCCCTGTGGATAAAATATAAATAACGATACTCGGTATACTCTCGGGTGAAATGCTACAATGGTATATTATCTGTGCACTTGCGGATACTTTTCTTTAATATTTTCTTTGAGTTTACAAGTGTCACTAATAATTACCAACCACGCATTTTTGGCATCATGCTAAGGATGACAACTTAGTAAAGAGTGATGCTAAGAAATGTCAACAGTGACAATGGTCGTGAATTCGACAACAATGCAGCCCGCTCCTTTTTCCTTCAACAAGGTATCCACCTTCGCATTTCTTGCCCTCATACATCCCAACAAAATGGCAAGGATGAACGTGCCATTCGCTCCATCAATAATATCATGTGCACCTTGTTATTCCAAGCGTCTATGCTGCCTGCATATTGGGCCGAATCCCTTCGCGTTGCAACTCATCTTTTTAATCTTTACCCCACCAAACCCTTCAAAATCGCACCTCCCACCAACCTCTTTTCAGTACACCACCCACATATGATTGTCTCTAAGTTTTTGGATGCCGTTGTTATCCTAACCTCTCCACACCATGCCCCATAAACTCACACCACGCTCTACGAAGTGTGCCCTTCTTGGCCCGATAACCACAAAGGCTATAGTTGCCTTGACCTCTCCACAAATCGAGTCATTATCTCTCGTCATGTGCTCTTTGACGAGCACCAATTTTCTTTCTCACGCAACTCATCGGCACCTTTGAGTGTCTATGATTTTTTGGATGATACAGATGTTGATCAAGTGCTACCTAGCGCCCTCCCTGCAGTGGTCTCTAGTTCCGCTAGTCCTTCAGTGGCACCCAGTACGGGCCAAGAGTTAGCCCCAAGTGCCCCTGTAGCTGGTCTGGGACATCGGTCCGAGGATTCCAGTTGCATAGGTATACACTCGCCGGCAGCAACCACTTGTGACATTGTCGACCATCACAGCACCACCAGTCTCTAAGGTACCACCGGTCTTTGAGGTACCACCGGCTGTTGCTGCTCCACCAGCGCCTGCTGCTGCTGCTCCTCCTCTAGCGCCATCACCTCCGTCCTCCGGCTCCACCACAACTATCGTCCCAGCTGTTATGCGCTCATCCAATGTGCCTATTGTATCCGTCCCTCCGATCATCAACCAGCATGCCATGCAAACCAGGGGCAAGTCTGGCATCAGCCAACCGCGGCAACATGATGGGAAGGCATACTACAATTTGTATGCGGCTTCCACCGATATCAGCTTGCTTCTAAAAGCATATCATGGTGCTCTTTCTGATCCGATTTGGAAGCGTGCTATGGAGGAGGAATATGGTGCCCTCATTGCTAATCAAACATGGGACCTTGTGCCACCGCCGCCACATGCTAATATTGTTTTAGGAAAATGGCTCTACCGTCACAAGCACAATGTTGATGGCTCTTTGGCTCATTACAAGGCTCGTTTGGTTGTGAGAGGATTTTCTCAACAGCATGGTCTTGATTAAGATGAGACATTCAGTTCTGTGGTTAAGCCCCCTACCATTCGCACAATATTGTCGCTTGCCGTCTCCAGTGATTGGCCTATTCATCAACTAGATGTCAAAAATGCATTCATGCATGGCACTCTTAATGAAGTTGTTTATTGCCAATAACCTCCTAGGTTTGTTGATCCGGCAGAGATCCAACGTAATATGTTGTATGTTTTGATATACAACGTTGACAATGGCATGCCTATATTTCCCATATGTTTTATACAACTTTGATTATAAACTTTGGCCAACAAAACCATAGACCTGAGAATCTAAACATGCCTTTAGTTTTTTAGCCTCAAAGTGATTTGGCCTCCAATATTTTTGTTTGTTACGGCTAAGGCGGGATGACCTTTTAGCGAGAGCTGCATCCATTTGAGTCAATCCCCGCCATGTTGTCGACTGACGTAGAGACAAGGGCAAGTGTGAAGTCTTGTAGGCGCTTTCTTCATCATTGGTTTTGGATACACATGGCTAGTTATGATAAAAATTAGTTCAAATTAGCTATGGTTGCTAGCTAATTGGCTAACAACTATCTAAAAACTTATCAAAAACTAGTCCACATATCGGTTTTCTTATTTGAATGTTCTAGAGCTAATTTTAGATAGCTAGAAATTAGCTCTTGCATCAAACAAGTCCTTAGAACCATGCAATCCATTCGAAAGCAACCGAAGATTGTCATCCCAGTGTACCTGCACTATCTGTCAATGCTGGTAGCACGCATGAAACCAATCGCATGGCTCTAATTCAACGGCCGATGGTCGATGGGTTTTGCACTCAGCACAAGCTCTCGACGGGCCATCATCGCACATCTGCTGCCATCTCCTATGCGGGCTCTACTCTTTATCGGGAACCCAACCCAATCCCAAAACTGCACTAGCAACAACAATGAGGGATAGGTCGCCTCCCCGACCCACCGAGCAAGCGAGAGCAAAAACATCAAGCGGGTAGGATCACTCCAAGTGGAGTGTGAAAAATCATGCGCAGGAGACAAGGAACATGTGGTCAATGTTGTAAAACATACAGACTCTATCCTAGAAGGAATATCTATTCTTCATGAAGGTGGTGTAAAAAGATATATCCATACCTTCATGAAGAAGGAATATCCTGGACTTGCCCTGAATGGCAGAATTATATAGTATGATTATTGTTAAATCCTAGTAGGATATTCTACTGTCACTAAAGTGGAGTAGATTTTAAGCATAGTAATTCTTGGTATTACTCTCAAAGAATAAGTATGCGACCAAGCTAAATCCTAAAGGTCTTATGGGACTCACTGCATGAGAAATTCTAGAAGATATCCTATATCATGATGATTGCATAATGTTAGAAAAAATAGAAATTAAATTTTCAAGCTTATATGACCATATGGGATATAAATACTACTCTATAAATAAATAAAATTAGCTTGAAGCTTTGTGTTAAAAGTCATAGAAGACGAGATGATAAAGACGAATTTATCTAATTCCAGAAGAAATGTTTCTTGAAATAGAAGATCAAGAGCATTGAAGTACTAGAAGTATCCAATATCATCTAGAATTACTCAATATCAAATAGAAATTGAGTCATAATTTTTAGATAGCTCTATAAATCAGGATACATGACTTGCATATATTATACTCTTAGAAGGATCGAGCAAGCATTAAGCTGCTAAATGTCAATCATTGAAACTAAGACATGTAAGAATGGATAGAAATTAGAACATTTAAAGTTTTTCTTGAAGAAGAACTTTAATCATGTGTTTATAGATTTGTTGCTTTTGAAATTTATATCCTGAAGTATTGATAGTAGTGGTGGTGGTGCTTTAAGTTTTAATTCCCATTGAATTAAGTGGATTATGTAAGCTCATAGAAGAGTTAATGGTTACTTTATTAGCTTGAAGACTAATATGAAGTTCTTAGTTGCAATTTTTACTTGTAGTAATATATGTTAATTTTGCATGGAATGAATTAGATTTATATGTTTTATATATAAACAATTGCCTATTGCCTATCTAAACAAATTTTGCATTAATTTGTCCACAAAGAAGCCTCAATTAACCATCAAGGTTATAGTTCTTTGTGCACTACTACCATGTAGGTAGAAAGGAAACTGAATTTCTAGAAGCACATGAACAATTGGACTACACTAGCATATTAACTGATCTTAGAAGGATCAATTTAGTCAAGAAATAGTATAATCCATAAACTAAGATTTTAATACTTCAGCCTAGAAACTAGAAGTTTAAGTCTTATCCTAAATATGTTGTTGTATATTGAATAGTACACTTGATATGTGAATTTCATGTCAGAACCAATGAATACCAAAAGTATGATTGAATTCTATGGAACATTAGAAATGATTATTCATAGATGATGCATGCAGCATATTACTACTTGAAGTAACTATGGCATGAAAAGGGGAGGAATTTTGGATAAAGACATAAAAAAATTCGGGTAATATATATTTAATAGGTATAGCCTTCCTAAATCTATCTTTAAGTGTATGTATCAGGACTTCAAGTCCTAGCCGCATTCCATCCAGCCGAGTTTACTTTCTCTACATTACACGAATTGCAAGCAAGCTTATAACTTTGTATTTTGTTGTTATCTATTACGTTGGATTGAATACCAACATTCCACGTTAATTACACATGAATATGTATCACTATGTTGTGCTCTCGTCGAGCTCCAACTATCTCCACTCCTGCATGAATATTAGTATAGCAGATACATATGTAGCTAGTAGCTACCTTTGTACTTCCCTCATAATTACATTAGCTAGCTAGTATGCTATGTCTATATAGTTCTCGTTGAACTAAGGAATATCTTGCTTTCAATGCATCGCATGCATAAGCAATACATTGGCCTAGGGCCCAGTAGCCTAAGATCACGGGGAGTTGGTTAATCTAAAAGGGCCAATCTGAAATTGGCTAAATGGAGAAGTGACTCATTTGAATGGGCTGAATTATAGTAGAAATTGAGTTAATAGATAAAACACTTAATGATGATTTGAGATTTATAAAGAAAAGATATTTAGGGAATTTTACATTAATGGCAATTAGAAAATCTAGAAGAAATTCCATGTGAGTTTGAATGATGCGTATTCTATACTTTTGAAGTATATGGTCTATTTTTTATGTATGAGTAATTGGATCGATTTTTTTGCTAAACAATAAAGAAGCTAGACAATGAAATAGTCTTCTAAACTATGATATGTGCAAATCAGGGGAAGAACATCCCTGAGTTTGTAGGAATACTGAACATTTTTAAGTGCACTTTATGTATTTTAGCTTGCTGCATTTAATGAATGATAACCCCCATGAATAAATATGTGCATGAATATTTCCCATAAAACTCCATCATAGCATACATGAATGGGCCACCACTTGTAGTTAGAGATACATGAATTTGAATTATTTTAAGCCCATGATAGGGGATATCTTTTATAGTATGCTAAAAGATCTAATATTGGTATTAGGGGGAGTGAAAAGCCTATTTTGAATGTCAAATATTATTTCCACAGAAGGAAAATGATCTTAAGAGAAAAACATTCCTTGAAGCCTGAAGCGAGGATAGTATCATGTACTAAATCAAATAATAGTTTGACTAATGCTCTTGTGAAGCATGAAGAAGAGCATATGTCAGATATTTTAAAAAATGAGAGGAATAACCTAAAGTTATAAACCAGAAGTTGTGTTTACTAATAGTAAACTAAATATTGTATACTATCAAACTAAAATCTATGGGGATGCTTATGGATTTTAGTTTAGTATGTACTTTTAAATGAAAATAAATACAAACTCCCTCATTCTCATAAAGAAAACACTTCATGAAGAAGGTTAAGTACCTCATGAAGAGGATCATTGTTGACGTTAGTTAACAACCATTATAAACCATCAAAGAAACATGTATAAGGGCACAATTGAGATCACCAATAAAGGTTTAGGGTTTAAATTAACAAATTCCATGAGTTTTGGTGAATATGTGATTTTTGTAAGGTATATCCAGAAAACCGTCAAGGGGGACCTACATGTCATAGGAAATCACGGAATTCCACCGCGGGAACTATACGGGAAGACTCTAGAAGACTCCAGGAGACTCCACCGAGACGGGGCACGAGGCACTGCCATGTGGGGCCGCCCAGCCCCACCTGCAGGCCACCCGACCCCCTAGCCCACCTGTCAGCCTCCCCATTGCTACGTCAATTTCCCACTGCCTCCTAGGTTGTATCTCTGTTGTTCCTTAAGTCAGTTTGATCCAAGGGCTCACAT
This sequence comes from Saccharum spontaneum, assembly GCA_022457205.1. Lineage (NCBI taxonomy): Eukaryota > Viridiplantae > Streptophyta > Magnoliopsida > Poales > Poaceae > Saccharum > Saccharum spontaneum. The sequence goes on from JAKOGQ010000815.1 coordinate 11,697, forward strand.
TAGACGCTCTGGGCTATATATACCAGATCCTGCCCCCTGAGGCATCAAGTCATTTGATAAGACAGAAGCCCTAATCATCCGTAGAGCTCTACCATATTCTAGGGCATAACTAGTTAGGCTAGGTTTAGAGGGAGACAAGCAGGCTTCGCTTGGATTCTCGATCTTGTCAAGAGCGTGGTTTGGTATAATCTTTGTACCCCCTCTCTTTTGTATCTCCATTACTTTTATATGCTTGCTACAATTGTTATGACAATCTTAGTATTCATCTTATTCATGTTCTTCATTATAATGTTCATCGCCTACTTTGATTATATACTTGATAGTTGGATTACCATCATATTCATGCATATGTTCGTATAGCGCTCACCCTAAGGGTCCATGGGTGGGTGGTTGACATTCTGTAAGCGTGGTGCTTATACGTTGTTTACCTATGGATACATCCTATATTATGGGTCTGGTGGTAGATCGCGGATGTGACACTCCCGTTGAGTCATTTGAAGCCCACTCCCCGATGTAGGTAGCATGTAGGACAAAGTTACGAAGAAAAAGCAAGCTCTGTTCTTAATCTCCCTTAGTAGCATTCTTTATGTGTAGATATGAAGATGATCTTAGCATTGATTAGAAGGTGTAATTGCACTAATCAATGTTGTAACACCCTAAAAATTTGCATCAATTCAAATAGGTGAATATTATTTATTATGCATTTTTTGTGAGCATACAAACTTAGGAAAATAATAAATTTTATTAATTTAAAATCAACTATAAGGCTAGCTACATGATTGTGCACTCATGCTGCTGCATTGGAATTTTTGTATGGAGTGGTTTGATTCAAATTCAAAAGATAAATTCAAAATCTATTTGAAATTTCTTGGAAAAACTAGAAAAAGAAAAAGAAAACATTTCCATTTCATTCTTGGCTTTTGGCCCATCGGCCCAGCTGCCTCCCGCTTTCTTCCCCGCCTCCTCTTGGTCGGCCGCTCGGCCTTCCCGAGCCGTGGATAGCGCATAGCCTGTTTCTTCGCCCCGCCTTGGGCCGAGCCGCCGTAGGCCCGTCATCGCGCGCGAGCGGCCGTTTTCTCTCTCTCCTCTCTATCTCTCACTGACACTGCGGGCTCACATGTCAGAGCTGCCTCCTTCCTCGAGCCGACACCGAAGTCACCTTCCTTGTTTGCTACTGATCGAATCCATCCCCTCAATCCCTTCTTTCCTTAGTTGGAGCACCTCCGTTGTAACACCCTAAAATTTTGAAAGAATTAAAAATAGGAAAAATATGATTTTTATGTATTTTTGTGAGCATGCAAACTTAGAATAATAATAATTTTTATATATTTAAAATCAAATATAAGGGTAGAAACATGATTGAGCATTCATGCTGCTGCATTTGAAATTTTGTATTGAGTGGTTTGAATTAAATTCAAAATGGATTTCAAAATCTTTTGGAAAATGGTTTTAAAAAATTGGAAAAGAAAAAGAAAAGGTTTATTTCTTCTCTTCTCGGATATCGGCCCAGCTCAGCCTGCCTCGGCCTGCCCAGCGCGCGGCCCGCCGTTTCCCTCCCGCGCCCCGCTTCCCGCTTGGGCCGAGCCCAGCCAGCGGCCTGGCTCGCGCGAGCGTGCGCCTTCCTTTCCCTCTCTGACGCTGACGCCGCGGGCCCATGTGTCAGGTCACCTTCTTCCTCCCCACGCCGGCTCAGATTTCTTTCCTTTGCTTCCATCGATCGAATTCATCAACCATATCTCCTCCTTCCTTGTTTAGAGCATCCGCGGGTTATAAAAACGGGATGCCGCACCCCTTCCGCATCCATCCAACCCTTTTGCAGCATCAATCGAGCTCCCAAGATGTCACCGCGAGCTAGGAGCCATATCTCGTCGCCACCGTCCGTCTCTCCGAGCCGCACGCGTTCCTCGCTTCGTCCTCGGCCACGGTTTTGCCCTAGGTGAGATCACGTTGAAGTTATCTACCTATAGGTGCTCTCCGTTCACGATTTCATCCACCGTAGTGCGAGTTAGGCCACTCCGGCCATGGCGCCGCCGCGGGAGGTCGCTGTCGGGACTGTTGCCGGCCGGAGCGCCGCCGGCTCCCTCCCCGATCCAATCTGAGCCGTTCATTTTAAATCTAACGGCCAAAACTCCACGATACCGGTTCGTCTGGAACTTTTGCTAAAGAGCCCGTGAAGTTTTTAAGTTCTTAACCCGTAGTCCAAAGCGCATTCTCAGTTTACGTTTTCTTTTCCGTAAAGCGTATTTTGATCGCGTAACTTCAGAAAATACGTTTTCACTTATTTACAGAATTGCCATTATGTTAATTTGTGCGTAGAATCTCCGTTTTAACTCCGATTTGACCCGTTCAAATTGTGTTAGGTTCATATTTGCGAGCTCTACGTGTTGGTAGTACTGTATAGTAGGTTTGAGATAATTTATTTTTGAGTTTATACTAAAGTATTTATTTTTCTATAGGAAATCTTCGTAAATTCGTAACTTCGTCGTTTTAGCTCCGTTTTTCGTGATCTTTGCGTCTGTGTGATCCTAGCGAGTTGTAGATTCATTTTAAAGACTTTTTATATTATTTTCTTATTGTTGGTGTACTGTTCTAATTATAGTCTTGTTTGTTTATGCATGATTGCCTCTGGATGTATGTTGTTGCTGTTGTTGATCGAGTATAGACGGTGAGCAATTCGTTGGGGATCAAGAGTCTTTCTACGAGCAAGATCTTCAGGACCAGTTTGAGCAAAGCAAGTATAGCATGGGATTATCCTTGTTGTCCTATTCACAATATGCCAATAATATCATTATGCACCTATTCCTTTGTTAAGGATGACTTAGTGTTGATCTTATACCTTGATACCCATTATATTGCATTGAGTAGTATGGCTAGTGCTTAAACATGGACTATGATCAATGTAAATTGATTAATGGAATATGCAACAAACATTAAAAGATGATTTTGATTAATGTTTAAAGGGGATTAGAGCATGGGGTTATTTTTGATGCTCTAGTTACTCTCCATAAGGACTCATCTATAAGCGAACATCCGGGATTTACAGTACAATTATGGGGGCTATATGGCTCTGGCTTTAGTCATATAGAAGGACCTTTTGTAGATTGTTAGTGGTAACCTTTTTGGCGTAAGAATGGCTTGACGAATCGAGTATAATGCGGCCTCTGTCCTTATGTGTATAGGCTGCGTGTTATTGTGTCATTTGGAAGGGGGGCTCTACATCTGTTTGCCGAGTGAATCTAATGGTCTGAACTTGTTAGACGAACCTTCGAAAGACTTCATAGTGTTTCCCTGCCTGCTCACCTTGGGAGTGTTTTGGGAGTAATTAACCCAGGCATATGGGCAACACGACTTACAGTGAAAGTGTACAACCTCTGCAGAGTGTAAAACTGTTATAACAACCGTGCTCACGGTCACGAGTGGCCTTGGACCCTTATGGAATAGTTGATAATTATTAATGGTTATGTTTTTGCTATTCATCAATCATTTCACATGGATCATATGTTTATTGTTTACATTGAGACATCTTGATGCTATTGATATGCTAAAATTATGCTAACTAAAAGCTACATGCTGATAAACCAATGTTATGCCTTTGAGCCTCATGAACCCCATGTTACACTTGTTGAGTACGAGATGTACTTACGCTTGTTTATTTTTCTTACTTGGATAAAAATCTCGGATGGGTAACATATGGTGCTAATAGTGACTACTACTCCTACTTCCTTGAAGATTACTAGACTTGCAGTCAACCAGTCAATGTGCCTGTGATTGGAGCTACCACGAGAGATTTATGTTTTTACTTCCGCTATAT
>JAKOGQ010000816.1:0-50000 GCA_022457205.1 Saccharum spontaneum
ACACACCTGTTACAGTGGCAAGCTGGCTACCCGTAGTCCAACTTGTCAGCATGGCATTGGGATGCATACCCTGGCCTGGTATCCAGTACTACAAATCGCCCAGGTCAGCTCGAGCAACGGCCTCTGCCTCCATCATTGCCGCGCCTCGCTAGCTTGGCTCGAACAGGAACGGCACACCCTCAAGCTTGCGTGCGTTTCGTTGAACACCTGTCAGGCAAGCTACTCGAACGGGGTTCCCGACTGGGCGGCCCGCTTGCACGGTCATTCCGCCAAATACCTGCCGGGCAGAAAGCTCTCTCTCCCCACAACGCAGGTGCAATCTCGCTGTTGACGGTGAGCACCGGCCGCGCGCTCCCCTCCGCCTGCGATACGTCCCCGAGCACCGTCGCCACACCCCAGGCGGTAGGCCGCGAGCTCACCGAGCAGCAACGACCTCCTCCTGCACTGCACGAGACGAGCCCGCGCCAGCACCGTGAGGTGTACGGTGCACGCCCTCGCGCGGCGATGCTCATGTTGCATTACCAATTTACCATTACCGCCGGCAGCGAGCTTGCGTGCACCCAGGTTGAAAATCCTCTTCAACAGGTGCGCATCGGACAAGGATGGATTGTTGTCGGTTTTATTTTTTTTTATTTTTTGAAAAGGGTTGGATTTAATGAATCTCTACTATAATGGCAATCAAATTTATAATAGGTGCTCCGGAAAAACATCCCCGCAACTGAAAGCCTCTGACTATTGTGCATCTTCTCTGCCATAAGAGACCGATCAAAATTATACAGGATTCTCCAAGAAAAACGTCCTCCGCCGAGGAGACTTCGATCATTGTGCATTTCGCGACATGAATTTGTCTCTATTAAAATCAAGGACTAATAAAATACCAAAACTCATCCGACGACCTATCTTTGATGTTTAATGCCAGACTTCTCACCCCCGGCGCCCTCCATCCCATGCACGCTAGCTTCAAATGCGCCCCACGACCAGGGATCGAAGCCTGTGAACACAGAAAAAAAGGAAACACACTACACGTCTACGCCCGACTCCCAAACGCGCTTGAACGCACACACCGTCGCGAAACAGGATTGTGCTCATCCCGCATCCATCCCGTGCGTGACTCCTCACCCCAGGCGCGATCCTCCCCACACGCATTCCTCTCACCAGGCCGCCGGACACCGGTCGCCGGTTGCCAGGTCGTCGGGCGGCATGAAAGCAGCTCGATCCGGCATGGAGCGCGTCTTCTCCGTGGAGATCCCCAACCCCTTATGGGCCCAGCCGCATCCTCAATTGGCGGTCGCCGGCGTTGTTGCTGCACCAGGTGGAGGAGGAGCAGGCGGAGCGGGGGATGCGGCTAGGGGCGCTCCTTCCCGGCGGTTCCCCACCGCGCACACTGGATGAACCACTGTCGGCACCTCCCGCATCGAGCACGCGAGCAAACAAAGGAGGTTGAGGCATGTGGCGGCGTGTCGCAACAGGTATGCTGGTGATGAGGACCCAACTGGTATTCCCACCCCTTCTCTGCTCTCCCAGGGCGCGGGAGGTGCCGCCAGCGGCTCATCCAGCGTGCGCGGTGGGGAACCACCAGGGAAGGAGCACCCCCAGCCGCGTCCCCCACTCCGCCTGCTCCTCCTCCACCTGGTGCAGCAACAGCGCTTGCGGCTGTCGATTGAGGGTGCGGCTAGGCCCATTAGGGGTTGGGGATCTCCACGGAGAAGACGCGCTCCATGCCAAATCGAGCTGCTTCCATGCCGCTGCCGCACCGCGGCCGGTGCCTAGCAACCGGCGACCGACGGCCTGGTGAGAGGAGTGCGCGTGGGGAGGACACGCCTGGGGTGAGGAGCCACGCGCGGGATGGATGTGGGATGAGCACAATCCTATCTCGCGACAGTGTGTGCATTCAAGCGCGTTTGGGAGTCGGGCGTGGACACATGGTGCATTTCCTTTTTTTCTGTGTTCGCTGTGAAAGGATCAAAATGCACAAGGGGGGTGAATTGAGCTTTTCTAAAAAATTAATTGCAAGAATTAAGCCCTACTAGCCCATGATTCACCCCTAGTGCCTAAAAGTGTTCCTGGTGATTCTACTGATAAAAAGTTTTGCACCCTAGATTCCAATTCCTATTCTAATATGGCAATTCTAGGAATGTAAACAAACAATGAAAGTAATGCTCGATAGTAATTTCTTGAAAGTAAAGGGACAATGAACACGGCGATGTTTTCCCGAGGTATTGGAGAGTCGCCACTCTCCACTAGTCCTCGTTGGAGCACCCGCGCAAGGGTGTAGCTCCCCCTTGATCCACACAAGGATCAAGTGCTCTCTACGGGCTGATTCTTCGACACTCCGTCACGGTGAATCACCCACAACCGCTCACAAGATGAGTTAGGTCATCCACAAGCTCCGCGGGATAATCACCAAACTCCCAATCACCACTGAACTATCTAGGTGATGGCGATCACCAAGAGTAACAAGTAAGAACTCTCACTTGACCAAGGAAAGCCTAATGAGAAGGTGGATGCACACTTGCTACTCTCTATGCACTAATGAGGTCCTTAATCTTGGATTCTCAAATCACAATCTTCTCACTAGGCTCTTGCACTCCCTTGCACATGAAAGGTGTTTCTCAGCTGAACAAATAAGCAAGAGAGGTCAATTGGATGAGTAGGAAGTGTATTTATACCCCCAACATCAAAGCCAACCGTTATGTTTCAAAACAGCCTGAGTCGGGGTCACCGGACGCTCCGGTGCATACCACCGGACGCGTCCGGTGCATACAACTACGCCTGCTGAACCGAACAGAGCGAACTAGCCGTTAAGTTATCACTGGACGCGGGCCAGCGTCCGATGCTTACCCATCGGACGCGTCCAACGACCATTTTCTCGGTCTGGATGCTTACTGGACCGCAAAGGACGCGCCTCAGCCGGGCTTCCGATGAACTGATGCCGCTCTCGCACCGTCGCGTCCAATGCTGCACCTCAGGAGTGTCCGATGCATCCTGCCTGCTGATCTGCACAAACCAACACTGCACCGGACGTTGGGCCAGCGTCCGATGCTTCTGTCTCCAGCGTCCGATGCACCTTTTCTAGCTCCATTCACTTCCAATTCAACTTCTTTGTGAACGGCTTTGACTCCCAATCAATCTTAGGCCAATTTGCAGCTACCTAGTGCTAAGTTTGACAAGTGTGCACCAAACCTAAATTATTAGACTCACCTAGGTCAAGCTACTAGTTCATAACCCCCTTAATAGTACAGCCAAAGGAAAACGAAAACCTAACAACTAATCCAAATGTCACTCACCTTCGACACTTAGAACTAGCGGTCCTTAACCTTGTCGTCCATCCTTTGAAAAATCGAAACGATTTCCATCGATAGGGCATGAAAACCATATTGCCCTTTGATTGTCATTACCATGACCTAACATTCTAATGCCTCTGCAAAACACACGTTAGTCATAGTAATCAATCGTTGTCATTAATCACCGAAACCCACTCTAGAGGCCTAGATGCTTTCACGCAGGTTTCGATTCCTGGTCGCGACGTGCGTGGGGTGCATTTGAAGCTAGCGTGCGTCAAATGGAGGACGCAGGGGGTGAGAAGTCTGGCATCAAACATCAAAGATCGGTCATCGGATGGGTTTTGGTGTTTTATTAACCCTTGATTTTTATGGAGACGAATTCCTGTGTGCATTTTTCTGGGTGCATAATGGTTGGAGGCTCTCAGGAGGGGACGTTTTCCTTGGGGGATCCAGTATAATTTTGATTGGTCCATTATAGTAGAGATTACGGAATGTTATAGTAGAGAGTATTTTTTATTCCCTGAGAAATGGTTTCATTTACATTAGTGCAGGTAGTGCCAAACAGAAGATGCTCTGCTTAGATGCCTTCTACTTTTACTGACTATGTTGTCTATCTCTAATCGTGAGCAAATATGCATATTTCCTTAGTTTTTTCCTCGATGGCAATAGTTGCAGTCCTTGAATTTGATTATTTCCTGCAAAGATACTGAAACTCAACTTTCGTCAAAGGAAGGAGAATGCTTCGGAAGATTCAGGCTCAGATGAATTATATGTCGTGTTTCCTGGTGTTATCACACGCTTTGATGACGCTGACCTTCAGGTTTGTGTGAAACCCTCACCTCTATCTCTATATAACAAACCGAGAATTTGGTGCTCAGTCACCACTAGGTCTTTAGTTCAAGTTCAATGATAATAACTGATTTCTTGGTTGCTTACAGAGCATTCTTAAGAAAACATTTGAAGATGTAAAATCACGCCTGTGGAAATATAAATTTGAAGAGCAAGATGCTGGAGATGGGGGAATCCTTTGGACATATACCCTTCCAGATTTGGAACATAAGCAAGTTTGCAACAGAAAACTGGCTATGGTATCTTCCATTCAAATTTGAATTGCAATCAATTTATACTAATGTTGTTCTAGATGTTGGCATTAGAAACTTAGTGGATGATGTTGCCATATTGTTAGGTACTCATCTTCTAACATCTTGTTACTCTGTAGGCTGTAGTTAATTTTTAATATTCTTAAAAAATATACTGAAATTTTTTCTTAACCGTTACATAAACTGCAGTATCACCCCTCGCTTGCTTGAAAGACTCCTCAAGGAAGGGAGAACTACTTACACTCTCACCGAGTGCTATAACTGGTTCAGTTGGGCGGATACTACTGCTGGACAGTCATGCCCTTTGTTACTGTACTAAGAAAAATATTTTGATAGCTAGATGCCTACAACACCAATATATGAGACTTATTTTGGCAATAGATACCACAATGTCAATGTCATTTATTTATGAATTTTTGTTTCTTTCATCAGTTCATTTTTTACTTTTTTCTAATGTCATCTTAGCATTAGCACGGACAATATACTAGTTATAAGAAAAGAGCGAGTACATCCAGCCCCATAAAGGGCACCCCTCAAGAAAGGAAAAATTACAGCCAAGTCCTCTAGAGGAGCACCCGGTGGCCTTCGCCGTCGCCCGACCGACGTTGCCGCAAGCCGGTCCTTCTCCACCTCCCGCAACGAAGAAGACACGGGATGAAGCTCATGGCCGAATTCCGGATCGATGAAGAATCGTCATCAAAGTTTAAGGAGCCCATAAAAAACACGCCCAATGCGTGCTGTTGATTTGTTGAACGCACCGGCCAAAGGCAAGCTGCCATCTCCTCATTGTTGTCAGGATTTTATGCCAGTTGCCTCACCGTCCAACCCCAGACAACGAAAAGCAAACCCACAAGGGGGATCTGAATACACCAACCCAAACACACGGGAAGGTGGATAGCTAACCTCGCAAGAAAACTTCTGACGCGTCCACCAGAATTGCCTTGGAGGGACAAAAGATCGATGGATACCCCATCTCCATTGATACATCCACCGAAACTCCTCCACGTCTGCCGCCATACCATGGCTTGCGAGACTAATGTCGTCGATGAAGGCATGGGCATCGCTGACACAGAGAAGAATACAGAGGAATCGAACACTAACGCAAAGGAAAACATCGATAGCATACCCATCGCTGTCGAATCCCCCGCAGAAGATGCTATCACCGAGCACCATGCACCCACTAGCACCACCGAGACTCGCTCACCATGGAAGGAGACAAAAGCATAGAAGTTGTGTATGAACCAAAAGAAACCCGATGATATTCTTACTGGGATAAAATCCAACCCTAAACTATCTAAAACTACTTGTCGGGGTTGTAACCCTAGGGTGTCTCAAGGCACTGATTAGTTAGTAGGCCGCACGGCCTGCAACACAACAGTCAGCAACGGCCCAAACGATTGAGGCCAAGCAAGAGCCGAGCAGAGCAGGCGAGGCGCTAAAGATGGGGTCAGCCCCGACCCCTTCCACCCGCCTTAGCCACACGGCGCTCGAAAGACGCACGACCTCCCCCGTCAAGACCCCCGGAAGGGATGGGGAAGGTCGAGCGTAGCTAGGCACGCCTGCTTTGACAAGAGCAAGCATGCCGCACTAACCCTGCAAGGACCGAGGGGACAACAGTCACCTCAGCCCGGTCAGACACCATCCCTATGCCATGCCGCACCAACAAGACAACACCGCACCATGGTGGCAACAGGTACAATACCCACTGTCCAAATATGGACCGACTGAACGCTTGTATGATCCCACCCACTATGGGATGGGATCCACGACAAAGGAATCAACGAAAAGGCCATCTAGACTGGCAGAGTGCCCTAACCCCGACGATCGGGGTTGTGGTCCTCGGCCCCACAAAGCAACTGAGTGATCGACGATCCAAGGCAGCTACCTAGTTTGGGTATGATGCCCCTGGGAACTAGGAGATGATGACGAAGGCCATGACGGACACCGCATTGCACAGGACGACTAATGGACCACCATCGAGGCTACAGTGCCGCCATGACTGACACAGTAGCGCCACGTCACATCCTGCCGCAATGTACCAGAAGACCATGATGATAGCCACGACCAAACGTGCACCAGAAGGAGCAGTAGCTTTCAAGCCAAGTTAACTAGGCCTCCCTTAGGCTCTCGACCCTTCGGTCGAGAGAATCTCCTCTTTGTATCAGCCTTGGCCCCAAACTCTATATAAGGGTAGCCAGGGCACCCATCTCGGGGAATGATTTACATCCTCTACCATTCCATTCATTCACCATTGTAGTAGGGCTCCTAGAGCTTCTCTTTAGGCAGCCCTTCGCCTAGGATAGGTCCTTCCATCTCTTCCACCATTCTTGCACCCCCATTGTAAGAACTTTAGAGCATTCAAGCGAGGAACACGCACTTGATCATCTCTAAGACTGGACGTAGGGCTCCGGCCTAAACCAGTATAAATCCTCGTGTCTATTGGATGCTACCATCGTCTTCTTAGAGCAACGTGGCAATCATATAAGCTTACTAGTTTGGTTTATAAAACACCGACAGTTGGCACGCCAGGTAGAGGACAATCACGCACTCTCGTTTGTTGAGAAGGAAGCGATGGCTCCTCACACTGCCGGTGGACTCACTGGTGGAATGGCCCTCGGTGGCCACATCCGCTGCAAAAACTATGAGTTCACTAGCATCAAAGGCCTAGCACCCACGACCGCCCATGGCTACAACCCAAACTTCTGCCATAGAGACCCGGGACATGTAGCCCACAGTGGACACACTCTCGGAACTGCCTCTAGTGGTAGCATCCTAGAGTTCACCTACCCAAAGGGGCTAGTACCCTCGCTCACCGCTGGCCGTGGCTAGGCCTCCCGTTTGGGAAACCAGAGGTCCACGGCTCGCAACAAACTCGCCCGGGGAATGGCCTCAACTGGCCACATCCTTTTGGCAAACCACATGGTTAACCACACCGAAAGGCCGACGCCCGTGTCCGCCCTTAGTTGTGACCTCTGTCTCGTAGGTCTAGATCCTACGATCCATGGTGGACACACTATCAGAACTGCCCTTGGAGGCTGCATCCCGGAGTGCACCCACAAGAGGGGCCCAGTGCCCTCTCTCATTACTGGCCATGGCCGAGACCTCCACCCAGGAAACCAGACGGCCATGGCTCATGGCAATCTCACCCAAGGAATGGCCAGCGGTGGCCACATCCTTTTCGGGAACCATGAGATCACCCGAAGTGACGAGGCAACGCCCGTCATCCGCTCATACCCTGTCTAGACCCGCCGCGTGGTAGAACTGGACCCTACAACAGAATCACACCCCAGGCAGTGTCACCACCAGTGAGACGCAATGAACCAAGGCACGCACGAACAATGAAACTACCCGCCACCACGCAGCGTCGCCGTCAGTAGTCAAGCGGCTAACCAGCATCGTGTCACACAAGGTCAAGCTCGGGACCAGGATCCAATCCTACATAACAGACAAGCCGTATGACACATCCCCACAAGCTATCAACCGTCGCTTGGATGCGCGTGCATCTAAGGAAGTGGGTTCCCTGAGCGCACCATGCACCGTGATGAGCGGATCGAACCGCATTGCACTCAAAGCCAGCTCCCGCAGTGATAGGTCACGATGGCTCTCCATCGAAAGCGGAAACTACACCCAGAGGCGGGGATGCGGTGACAGCGATGTCGTCATGCTGGGAGGGCTCGAGCACTGGAATGCACGAGCTTCCTCGACCAGAAGCTACAACAAGCCAGACGCGAAGAGGCCATCCTTAGAGGCTCATGGGCCCATCGAGGATATCGAGCTAGCAAGGAAAGGCCCAAGGCTGCCCGAGGGGTCGTTCCTCGCCAGCTGCGATCGCTCAGAGCGGTGGAGAAGCAACCTCATTGGCTTGTGGCCCAGGGACCACGACAGCTCTAGCGCAAGCAAGCGCTCGGGGGTTCATAGCGCCTTGAGTAGCAACTCCACCATGAACAGATGCTCGGGGCCTCAATGCACCCCAAGTTATGACAACCAGATCCACAATGGCCTCTGACACATCGGTCAATAACGTTATCTCTGGCTCTAGCCGCTCTATCCAAACACGTCCACTTACATGTATAGGTGCACCCTTAGCTCCATAACATGTGACTAACCTATGGAGCGAGCTACGGAACGGTGTGCCCACACACCTCGCCTTGAAACCGCTTAGGTTCTCAAGCAACCTGATCTGACTCGCGCTAGCAGCCAGACATGACCCGCTCACGGAGGCCGCGCACGAGAACACGTATGCATGCTCCACAACGTAGCACTGCTTGTCACCGTCCCAGCGACCTCTTTCTGAGCGCCTTGCAACCACTCCTAGTGCCACGATGAGCCGGTGACCCACGTCTCGACCTCACGATCAGGCTACCCCACCCGACCTAACAGACTAGCTCCTAGGCGAGGCCAAGCATCTACGCGCGAGCCCAAGAGGAAAAGGGAAACCCATTCCTTCGGGTCCAGAGGAGAGAAGGGAAAGAGAACCAATGTCAACCTCTCACTTTCTTCTCGCATCGTGTCGGATCTACTATCACCCCTCGCCAATCTACCGCTTCAATGGACCATCACGTTTTTAGCCTTATGGACCAGCCCCTAGGGTAAAAAATGCATCCACAAGTGCAGGACCGTGGGGGGAGAAGCACATTCCATCTCAGATGGAAAATGAGTGAAAGAATGACAACCTAACAAGCGTCGGTCGTGCATTATGCACGAAGAGCCCGAATATCATCCATTACCAAATGAGAGACCTGCTTTGAGCCCCTCCATGCGTACCCACGACGGAACAAAATGGAGAGTTGTTCCTCGACACCTCGACCGCAGCGTTGGGCCGCACAATGTTCAGCCCTGTGAACCAAACCCTGGGCTAGAACTCGCACCTGGAGGTCACAAGGCTAAGGGAGAAGATTCCGAGCAACAAGCTCGGTGAGGGCCAAACCCACAAGAATGACTCACCTGTGGAGCACTCGCGCTTGCCCGAATGACCGTAGCAGGCACATCATCCAACCAAACAAAACCGTTGAAAACTCCCTGAGGCCCCAAGAAGCACGACCCACTCGAGAATGCTGGGCGCCTCGGTGCATGCTCAAACGGTATATCAGGGGCACTCCACCCGGGTCCGCGACAACCGCTCCCTTAGAGGGAGGCCCAGTGGGGAACCACAAACACACCGCCCCTCTCGATTGTGGTGGAGCATGCCATGGCACGTGGGCACGAACCCCCATAACCCGATAATGGCTCAACGACATGCCAAGCCAAACAAAAAGATTAATGAAGGTTGACAACATGGAGATTAAATAGCTTGGGCAAAAACCCTTCATGCCAGGGATCATCGAGACAAGTCATTGAAACAACTGACATTGGCAATGACAAAAGGGAAATAAAAAAGGGCAATGCATACATCACAACCTCGGGGCTTACGCATTTGTTGATTACAACACTGTCCTAAACATTAGGATCATCGACTTCTAAAGCCACAAACAAAAACATCTAGTCTAGTATGTTACAGGACTAGATGGACCCAAGGTTACAATAATCATCGGATCCCCTCTCGCTTGCGATGGACATCTCATGAAGCGGAGAAACCAGTACAAGGTGTCTAACCTTCGGAGCTGCATCATGATCAGGAGAGGACTATCGAAAGAAGCCTCGGGGATGACCGCCTCGCAGAGCTCCCTCTAACATCTGAGGAAGAGGTGCCCGCTAGAAACACCTCGACGCCACTTCTGATAGAGCAGCAAGTGGGCAGCTGAGTCAAATGCTCCCAGACCCAGAGCTAGGAGCCGCGTGCCCACCAACCATGGGGAGCCTAGCGGCCTAAGCCTCCCATGGCATTGTTCCACCCCATCTTCGTGGAACATCCTCTAACACCCATGGAGGACGAACACCGGCAAGGTGCGGCAAAGCCCGATCTGCAAAGGTCCCTCCCAACGGCGGCGAAGCCGCCGGGACGGACCGCAAACCATGACGCCCAATGGAGACAGCCATTCCCTCACTCGGATTGGACATAAGGGAAAACTCAGAAGATAGGGCAGAAGTGGGGATGAGGCGCACTGCCCTCTTCTCCCTCAACTTAAATAGACAGCACAAACACAATGGCGGAGAAGATGGCGGTCAACATTCAAGACGGGCGCAAACCCTAAGACGCACTTGCAATCAAGAGATAGAAGACGTGGCGGTTCAGTCTCCTAGGCAACACAAGACCCAACAACGGTCACATGGGGTACATCAAACGCACACGTACATTCCACCATTTACTAACCACCGTCTCGTAGCACAGGGGAGGCAGAGGTAGCCGGGCAAAAGATTGAGCAGTGGGCGCTAGCGTGGCAACATATCCCGAGTAAGCCTCGAACCTTTCGCCTTCATTATCTCACAAATTCGCACACCTGCATTCTACAGTGCACAACTGTACGCGAGAGGGCACCGCAAGGACACAATGTAGCTAGGGGAGGTCGATAGCCTCCTAGGTTCACAAGCCGAGCGGCCCTCTACATCCATGACCCCGTGTTATGCTTAGGAAACTCTCTATCAGGCCGGTCCTTAGAAGGGCTTGAGGACACAAAAGGGATAGGGGCAGGGAGGAGATGGGCCCTGTGGCTCTAATCGGTGGTGTGGAGCCACATGATCATCTCTCTATGTCCGAGTTGTCCGCTTCAAAGTCTCCTGGGTTGACCCCCTCTAGGGGGAGGCATCTTGGCCTCTGGCCACTGCAGAGGCGGTTGGGGACCAACGGGATTGACGGTCGATGATTTATGGGACATCTCATGCGAGGCATAGCCGAACTCCACATCGATTGGGGAGGATATCGGGTCCTGCTTGGATTACCCATAGACCCCGATGAGGCTCATCGCTCCGACCACGTGGTTACGGTGGACATGCCTCTCTCTGCGTGGGGCGAAACCAAACCCGCCTTCAATAAGGCAACATGACCTCTCGAGGTCGGCAAGGATGTCGGGGAAAAACCGGAGTTAGGTCCCTGTGACCCTGAAAGAAGTCAGGGCCAAGCCATGACTAACTCCTTACTATGTCCTAGGTCTTTTACCTAAGGCCTGCTCTGGATATTCATAAACCATCAGGGGTCTGCAACCCATAGTTATTAATTCCGTTCCGGTACCGGCCGGAACGGCCGGAATATTCCGTACCAGCATGCAAACCGGCACAGGAGAGGCTGCATCCCGTACCGGCTAACATCTCGGCTGATTCCGGCCATCTCGGAGGATTCCGGCCATTCCGGAATTAATGAATGCCGGTACCGCTGATGACGGAAGGCGCTGCAGAGTCTCGTACATTCGCCGCAGCCTGGCTGGGGGCATGGCCGTCCACGAGCACTAGAACTCAGCAGTTCATGCTCCATGGCTTCACTTCCACCGCGCTTATGCTGGACAGACATCGAATGCTGCTGTCGACATTCCTCAAAAACCGGCCATGGAGCTTTGCCTTGCATGCTTGTTGGAACAAGTGAAGGAGAACTGGCGCTGGCGGCGGCGTTGGTTCAGGTCAAAGTGGACGTGTGCGCCCTATTAACTCCATTGAATAAGCGGTAGACAGGTACGTGCATGTTATAGGGCAAAAGGCCCATGTTTGGCCCAATATATTTCAGCAGTTCGGCCCAACGTCTTTCATCTTCTTGACTGTATATTACTGGTGCTATACTTCTCACGCTAAAAATAAATTATATATAATATAAAAAACAAAATATCCATATAAAATAAATCCGAAACGGTACACCGGAATGGACCGGTACCGAAACATTTCATTCCAAACCAAAAACCGGAATGACCACCGGAATGGAATTTACAAGTTAGCTGCAACCTCTCCAGGAGAGATCAACAAAATAAGAGGCCAGGGTGATGCGCAATGCGGAACCCAAAGCATGATCATGGCTCGGTCACATGGAAGAGACAGAAGGTCCAAGACCTACGAGCCAACGCACGTGAAAGGATCAAGATGCCCAAGAAGGGGGGGTGAATTGGGCTTTTCTAAAAATTAATTGCAAGAATTAAATCCTACAAGCCGGAATTCACCCCTAGTGCCTACTTGTGTTCCTAGAGATTCTACCGGTAAAAGTGTTGCACCCTAGTTTTCAATCCTAGTCTAGCATGGCAATTCTAGGAAGGTAAAACAAGCAATGAATATAAATACGAGAATGTAAATGCTTGAAAGTAAGGGCAAGGAACACGGCGATGTTTTTCCGAGGTATCGGAGAGTCGCCACTCCCCACTAGTCCTCGTTGGAGCACCCGCGCAAGGGTGTAGCTCCCCCTTGATCCGCGCAAGGATCAAGTGCTCTCTACGGGCTGATTCTTCGACACTCCGTCGCGGTGAATCGCCCAAAACCGCTCACAAGATGAGTTGGGTCATCCACAAGCTCCGCCGGATGATCACCAAACTCCCAATCACCACCAAGCCGTCTAGGTGATGGCGATCACCAAGAGTAACAAGCTAGAACTCTCACTTGACCACGACGAGCCTAATGAGAAGGTGGATGCACACTTGCTACTCTCTAAACGCTAGTGAGGAACTCTCAAGCTTTGATTTTCAAAACACAATCCTCACTAGAGCTCTTGCACTCCCTTGCACTCCAAAGGTGTTTCTCAGCTGAACAAATGAGCAAGAGACCTCTAAAAGAGGTGGTGGGGATGTATTTATACACCCCACAGTCGAAATGAACCGTTACCTGCCAACTCAGCAAAATACGGGATGACCGGACGCGCCGGTCGAAGTGACCGGACGCGCCGGTCGCCGTAACGGTCGAAATTAAGAAATCTCGGCTGAGTGACCGGACGCGCCGGTCAGGGGTGACCGGACGCGTCCGATCGTGCAGGGAGCTTACTGTAACGAGACCGGACGCGCGACCGCGTCCGATCGGTGATGACTGGACGCGTCCGGTCGTCACAGGACCTTACTGGAACGTGACCGGACGCGCCGATCACACCCAGGTCGCGTCCGATCAGAAGTTTTCCCTCAAGTGACACGTGTCGGCCCTGACCACCGCGTCCGGTCCTCACAAGGGCCGTGTCCGGTCGTCAGTGCCGAAACGCAGTCGCGGTTTGAACTGACCGGACGTGTCCGGTCAAGCCGAGAACCGCGTCCGGTCAAGGGAAAAGCCGTCTAAACTCTCCGAAACGCGACGCAACTTGAACCAAGTTGCTTCCAACTGAACTTTGAGCTATTTTAAAGCTGCCTAGTGCTAAGTTTAACAAGTGTGCACCACACCTAAACATAGGACTCACTTAGGTCAAGCTACCCGCTCATGCTCCCCTTTATAGTATGGCCAAAAGAGAAAACGAAGATCCTAACGACTATTTCGAATGTAACTCAACACCTTGACATCCGGAACTAACCATCCTTAATCTTGACGTTACTCCTTTGAAAACCGGAATGATTTCCATTAAGGGGCATGAATACCATGGTGCCCAAAGCAGTTATCACCTCTATGACCTAACTTACCAAAGTTTCTGCAAAATACACGTTAGTCATGGTAATAAAGCATTGTCATCAATTGCTGAAACCAACTCTCGGGGCCTAGATGCTTTCAATCTCCCCCTTTTTGGTGATTGGTGACAACACTAAGACTCAAAAGATAGGAGTTGAGGTTTTCGAGCATGCTTGGTTCACATAAGCAAAAAAGCAATAAGCACAAGGGGTTAGAAATTGCTTATGTGCCCCAAGCCAAAAGTGTGTACTCATAAGATAAGACATAAAGCGTTAGTACACATAAAGATATAGCTCAAAAGAAATCGGAGTAAGGCACGGAAGCACAACCTTAGAGCTATAACCAAACAAGTGACATGATTTAAAACTGTGACTAAATAAACCATAGAGACTCAAAGTACTCACACGACCACATGTCACACGAATGCAATGACTGTAAAGTAAACATGATGCATGAATGCAGCACACAAATAAAAGCAAAAACCCTCTATCAAAACTCCCCCTGAATCTACTCTCTCTCCCCCGTTGGCATCAACCGCCAAAAACTAGTCTAGGGATCCGACGGGGGAACAGACGGAGTCGTGTCGGGTGCCGAGGTGCGCGGAGTAATCACGAAGTGCAGAGTGTCTTCCTCGGACTCGGAGCTATCTGGCTGACCCTCTGAAGAAGCACGTGGCTGTGAAGCGGTCTGGGTCTGAACAACAAGAACAGGTGCTGATGTAGTAGCAACAATTGGAGCAGTCTCTATGACCTGAGCCTGTAGAGAGCCAATAGCTGGAGGATCGGTCGAGGCAACTGACGAAGGAACTGTCTCTATAGTGCCCGTCCCTGTCACAGGAGGAATAGCTGCCTCTGGAGCTGACAACCCTGAAGAAGTAGCAAAGGTAGTGTGCGAGGGCGTCGGCTGACCAGTCAACTCGCTGTATGTGGCACTGAAATCATCGAAAGGTGTGCCTGTCAGGAGGTGAGGGCGAGGCTGGTCTGAAGGAGTAAACCCCGTCTGAATAGGCGTGTAGCTCGGAGACTGGAACGACTGGGGGACCTGCTGCTGTGGAGAAGTGAATTGAAAGCTCGGCTGTCCCTGACTCGACGGACCACTGGACTGTAAAGCTGGAGTCAGGACAGAAGCAGGTGGAGGAACCCCAACTGTGACTAGGTGGCGTAGAAGATCCAAGTACTGCTGCTGGCTGGCTACACTCTGTCGTTGCATCTCATACTGCTGACGCTGCATCTCGACTTGCTGGCACTGTATCTCAAGCTGCTGTCTCTGGAACTCGTCCTGTCGAGCCTGTATCTGTGCAAACGCTGCAGCTGTGTCCTGAGCCTGCCTCTGTATCTAAAGCTCCTGTCACTCCTGTGCCTGGGTCAGCCTCTCAAGAATAGCCACCAAGGCTGGATCTGAGCGGGGGGCTGAACCAGTGCCACCGGCCTCGTGGTCATGAGGCCGAGGAAACCGATACCTGGGGATGGGCTGATAATCCTCGTCAGTGCTGTCAGAGGCCTCATCCTCAGCTAGATCAGCAGGCTGAGCATCAAGATCTGCAAGCTCTGCCTCAGCAAGCCCCTCAATGGTGGCGTCCTGCTCAGCTGCTATCTCTGGTATCTCAGGTCTCTCGTGCTGTCCTGGCACTGGCGCCTGCTCTCTCGTAACTGAAGCCCATAGCTGACGGATATCATACTCAGAAAAAGCGGTGGTAGTATCAGATATCTCAGCTCTAATCTCTGCAGGAAGCTCAAGTGCAGACCTGATGATGAAGCAAATCCAGTGAGCATAGGGCAGCTGACGATGTCCCTTGAAGCCCTCTGCCAGGGTGTCCTCCATCTCACTAAGCATAAGATCCCAAATGTCAAAAGGTGTCTGTGAGAGGAGGTGGTGAACAACCCATAGCTGCATCCTGGTCAATCCCTCTCTGTAGCCAAGCCTGGGAAGAAGAGTGCGTCTGACAATAGCATCCAGGACTCGGGCTAGCGGTGTCAAACTAGCAGGAGTGCGACGAGACCCTTCGCCAAAAGGCTCACGGAAGCAAGGTCGAATCAAATCTATAGGGGGCACTGTCCCGCCGTGAGGGCGTCTGGGGGGAGGAGTCTGACCAAAGCAGAGTTGATGAATCTTCGTGTCTGAAGCTGGGAGTCTGAGAATCTCCTGCACTCTAGTGCTGTACAGTCTGCGGTCGCGGCCTCGGAATGCAAAGTGTATGAACTCATGGGCCGGATCAATCCATAATGAAGCATAGAACTCTCTAACCCATGTGCCGTAGTATGCACCTGTCCGTCCAAGAAAGTCTGACAAGCCCGGTAGAAAGGACAGGTGCGGACGAAGCTGCTCACCCACGACCTCAACGAGTGACTCGATGCGACAGACCCTCTGTGGTCGAAAAGCAATGCCACTGTCAACATAAGCTTTGTAAAAATCCTCCTGTAGAGGAGTATAGAAACCCTCTGAAGCTCTGGAGTCTCTCTGAGGTGGGAACCACCGACTGACCTCAACGAACCTCAAGCCTTGCACCTGACGTGCTGTAGCACCCCTCAAGTCAAAGTGCTCGACTGGGGGTGAACCTCTAGCCCTGGGAGGTGGACGTGCTCCACGACGCTGGCCCTTTGGCCTAGGAGTCACCTGAGCTCGTGTGCGTGTGGAGCGACGACGCGGTGGAGTCTGAGCTGGCTGCTCCTCTGTCCCCTCTGGAGCCTCGGCAGGTGGATCAACTGTCATAGCATCTGCATCCTCTGTGCCCTCTGTGCCCTCAGTGGCCTCTATAGCCTCTGTACCAAGCTGTCGACCTTCAAGATGAAAGCAACGCTCGCCAATACGAATACCACTGCTCCTGCCTCCCCTCTCTGCCTGCTCTGCTGCATCTGCAACTGCCTGAGCTATCTCTGCATCTGTAAGAGTCTTCTTCTTCTTTCTAGCCATAACCTTGATCCGCTTGCCACGTGCAACCTCAGACAGACGAGGAGGACTGTCGTCCCCGTCACTAGGAGCACCACCGGCGTTCTTGCAACGAACCATGCTGTCAAGCTGTCGGGAATCCTCTGAAAGATGGTGTACTGACACTCAAGAGGCTTGGCCTCAATCCGTATCCGCAGGCTTGGCCTCGGATTCAGCAACTAAACTGAGATCACCCCGACACACCGATAAACTCGCTGAAAAGACGGAATAGATGGATCTACTATAAGAAACATATATAAACTACTAGGTGCGAAACCCTAGAGATAGCAAGCATATTAGGTAAGACATGAATCGAAACGCAATAGCTACCTCGGATCGACGAGTAGACGGTGAAAAGGTGAGGTGACCTAGTTCGCGAGACTTCCCGAATATGCCGGACGAGCTCTGATTTGCCGAAACACGAGACAATTAGGATAACAATAATGAAATTTCGGCAAACCCTAACAAGAGTATCAAGGAGATGCGTAACAACCTCGCAATGAAGATGTCGTGTGACGAAGAAAATTCGACGATGAACGAAGGAGTCGTCGCGGCGCGAACCCTAGGGTTAGGGTTAGGGCAACGCGCGAAGGCCACGAACGACGATCGCGAGGATTGCGAGGATTGCGAGGATTGTGGCGCAGGCGAATGTGGGCGCGGCTGGAGGTGGCTCACCGGAGGCTGAGCGGACGGCGGCGGTGGAGCAAGCACGGCAGAGGAAGAGGCGGCGTGGCAGGGACGGCAGGCGGCGCGGGCGCAGGCGAGGAGCGTGAGCGAGGGCGGTGAGGCGCGGCTCGCCAGAGGAGGAGGGCAGGACGCGGCGCAGCGGCAGTGGAGAGCGAATCCCGGCGAGTTAGGGCAGGGAGGCGGCGGAATCACGAAGAAACACGGCGGCGGATGAGGAAAACGTGAAAGAACACGAAGGGTTATATGAGGGGTTAGATCCGCTCGAGAAGCGATGACCGGACGTGGTGGTCGATATGACCGGACGCGGTGGTGCAGCGTCCGGTCACACTCCAGTAAGCACCTGGAGCGACCGAACGCATCCGGTTAGAACTGACCGGACGCGGACAGAGTCCGGTCAAGGGTTACCCGGGAAAGTCATCGCGAATGACCGGACGCGGTGGTGGTAACCGGGACAGGACGCTGTGGTCAACAGCAGCGCGTCCGGTGCAGCGTCCGGTCACTAGATCAGAGTTGGTCTTCAGGATGACCGGACGCGCTGGTGGTCGCCGGGACCGGACGCGGTGGTGAAGCATCACTGCATCCGGTGCAGCGTCCGGTCACAGTTTTTCGCCCTTCTTCATTCCGAACTTCGACGCGACTTCTCCCAATCAAGTTCCAATTCAAAGAGACACAAATAAGCACCAATTGGAACCTGATATGAGTGACCTCACTCAAACCCTCAAGATTTTCAAAATAGATTGCCTTAGGCTAGTATTAATTTTAAGAAAATAGGCAATAAATACCCGAGGAGCAACGTATGGCCATGCAATAGAGTTTTTGAACCCTTAAGAGCGTCAAAATGCTCTCTCTACCCATGGACGAACACAGAGGATGCTCAAAGCTAAACCGAAGAGAAACGACAAAGAAACAACCATGCATATGCAATGCAATACAAGAAAGTAAAGCTAGGTTGCTTGTCAAGTTTGATCCACGGTTAGGCTTCTTCACTCCTCCAAAGAAGGCTTATCGTAACCGTGTTAGCCAAGCCCTAGATGCAATGTGGGTAATTAAACATGGCATATAATACAATGCAATGCAAGGGACAACACAAGCTCATTTTTAAAGTTACTAGAGTCAAGCACATTGAGTTCACTTCTTAACCTACAAAAGGTGGCCTCATCCAAAGGTTTAGTGAAGATATCCGCTAATTGATTTTCACTTCTTACACCTTCTAGTGATATATCATTTTTAGCAACGTGATCTCTTAGAAAGTGATGGCGGATATCAATGTGCTTGGTGCGAGAGTGTTGTACCGGATTGTTAGCAATTTTAACGGCACTTTCATTATCACATAAAAGTGGCACCTTTTCAAGAACAATTCCATAGTCTAGGAGGGTTTGTTTCATATATAAGATTTGTGCACAACAAGCCCCCGTGGCAATGTATTCTGCCTCGGCGGTGGACAAAGCCATACTATTTTGCTTTTTAGATGACCAAGATACTAAAGACCTCCCAAGCAAATGGCATCCTCCGGATGTGCTTTTTCTATCAATTTTGCAACCGGCGTAATCTGAATTGGAATAGCCAACTAGTTGGAATCTAGCTCCTTTGGGATACCAAAGACCAATGCTTGGGGTGTGCTTAAGATATCTCAAGATTCTTTTTACGGCACTTAAGTGAGGTTCTTTAGGGCATGCTTGAAAGCGAGCACACATGCACACACTAAACATGATATCGGGCCTAGATGCGGTAAGGTACAACAAACTACCAATCATAGAACGGTAGAAAGTTTGATCAACCGGTTTACCTCCCTCATCTAGGTCGAGATGTCCATTTGATGGCATTGGTTTGCATTCTTCCATCTTGAATCTTTTGAGAAGATCCTTGGCATACTTTTCTTGAGAGATGAAAATCCCTTCTCTCATTTGCTTGACTTGAAAACCAAGGAAGAATGTGAGTTCACCAATCATTGACATCTCGAACTCCTTCGACATCAATTCACCAAATTCCTTGCAATATTCTTCATTTGTTGATCCGAAGATGATATCATCAACATACACTTGACAAATTAAGATCTCCCCATTAAGCTTCTTGGTGAATAGTGTGGTGTCGACCTTCCCAATGGTGAAGCCCTTCTCAATAAGGAAGTCCCGGAGGCGCTCATACCACGCTCTAGGGGCTTGTTTGAGCCCATATAGCGCCTTGGACAACCTATAAACATGATTAGGATATCTAGGGTCTTCAAACCCGGGAGGTTGATTAACATATAATAGTTCATTTATGAAGCCATTTCAGAATGCACTTTTCACATCCATTTGATATAGTTTCATATCATGATGTGATGCATATGCAAGGAGGATACGAATGGCTTCAAGTCTTACAACGGGTGCAAAGGTCTCTCCAAAATCAAGACCTTCAACTTGAGAGAACCCCTTTGCAACTAGTCTTGCCTTGTTCCTCACTACTATGCCTTGGTCATCTTGCTTGTTGCGGAACACCCACTTGGTTCCAATGACTCTTGCACCTTTAGGATGTTCTTCAAGCGTCCATACTTGATTGCGGGTGAAGTTGTTCAATTCTTCATGCATAGCATTCACCCAATCTGGATCTTGAAGAGCTTCTTCTACATTCTTAGGTTCAACACAAGAGACAAAAGAGTGATGTTCAACAAAAGAAGCAAGCTTTTGAGATCGAGTCATTACTCCCTTAGTAGGACTCCCTATGATGAGATCTTGTGGATGTGCTTGAAGTAGAAGTGAGTTTCTTCTATCAACCACTTGAGGAGGTGGACGTGGAGCATCAACATCTTGAGCTTGTGCCTCGGCTTGTTCATGAGAGACATAAGTGTCTTCATTTTCAACTCTCTCATTCTTGTCATCATCTTGAGGCACATGTGATGAAGATGGTGGATCAATAATTTGTACATCATCATCATCATCTTTTGGCTTGATGTCTCCCACGGGCATGTTCTTCATGGCCTCCCTCAAGGGTTCATCACCTACATCATCACAATTCTCAATTGCTCCTTGGGAGCCATTAGATTCATCAAATTCCACATCATATGTTTCTTCAACCAAACCGGTGGCATGGTTAAATACTCTATATGCTTTAGACTTTGATGAGTAACCAACAAGAAAACCAATATCACAACGTCTTTGAAACTTCCCTAGGTGTTGACGCTTCTTGTAGATGTAGCATTTGCAACCAAACACCCGGAAGAATGAGACGTCTGGCTTCTTCCCATTAAGCAACTCATAGGGGGTCTTGCCAAGAAACTTTTGTAGGAAGAGGCGATTTGAAGCATAGCATGCGGAGTTGATTGCCTCGGCCCACAACTTTTCCGGAGTGTTGTACTCATCTAGCATTGTTCTTGCAAGGGTGATCAAAGTCCGGTTCTTTCTCTCAACAACACCATTTTGTTGAGGAGTATAGGTTGAAGAGACTTCATGCTTGATTCCAATTTCATCACAATAAGCTTCAATGTTTGTGTTGTCAAACTCTTTTCCATTGTCACTTCTAATCTTCTTTCTCTTGACTTCAAATTCATTTTGAGCTCTCTTTGCAAACTTCTTGAAACAATTGGCCACTTCGGATTTGTCATGAAGGAAGAAGGTCCATGTGTACCTTGAATAGTCATCCACTATCACAAGACAATAGAGATTACCACCCAAGCTCTTGTAGGTTGTAGGCCTAAACAAATCCATGTGTAGAAGTTCTAGCACTCTTGAAGTTGACATGAAAGCTTTGGTTGGATGAGTGTTTGCAACTTGTTTGCCCGCTTGACATGCACTACAAGGTTTGTCCTTTTCAAACTTTACATCCTTCAATCCTCTCACTAGTTCTTTCTTCAATAGCTTGTTGAGACTGTTCGTTCCAACATGAGCAAGCCTCCTATGCCAAAGCCAACCAAGTGAGGTCTTGGTGAACAAACATGTCATCAAGTTTGCATCTTCGGAAGTGAAGTCAACAAGATAAAGATTGTTGTATCTAAAGCCTTTGAATATCACTTGCTTGTCATCTATCTTTGAAACTACCACTTCATTTGGTGTGAACAAGCATTGGAAGCCAAGGTCACAAAGTTGCCCAACGGATAATAAGTTGAAACTCAATGAAGCAACATAGAGCACATTTGAGAGTGAGTGATCATTTGATATTGCAATCTTGCCTATACCCTTGACTTTGCTCTTTGAATTATCCCCAAATGTGATCTTCTCTTGACATATCCCATTCTCTTCAATGGAGGTGAACATACAAGGATCACCGGTCATATGTTGAGTGCAACCACTATCAATAACCCAATGAGATCCACTGGTCTTGTAGTTCACCTTTCGTTCACCCTTGGCCATAAGGCATAGGTGAGTAGTGGACGATGATGGTGAAAGAGGCGGTGAAGGTGGTGATGAAGATGTTGGTGAAGATGATGGCCCCATCACAAATGCGGCAACCTTCTCTTTCTCATCACCGCTCTCATCTTCGGAGGACTCACAAGATGATCCAATGTCGGTGAGCCAATCACCAACAATATATGCCTTTCCTCCCTTCTTCTTCTTGTAGAACTCTCTCTTCTTGCCTTCCTTCTTCTTGTATGGCTTGTTTTTCTTTTTCTCTTCTTCTTCATCACTTGAATCATTCTTTTTGCCCTTGTTCTTGTTCTTGTACTTGTCTTTTGGAGGTCTAGGGCATTGATGAGCTAAGTGGCCAAGTTCACCACAATTGTAGCAATCCATCTCCGAGATTGGCTTCCTTTTGCTACTTGTGAAGAATTTCTTTTTCTTGCCATCGAACTTGATGCCACTCTTGTTGAGCTTCTTTAGCATTTTGGTGGTCTTTCTCACCATGAGTGTAAGTGATTCATCATCAACATCACTTTCACTTGAGCTCTCTTGCACCATCACGGCTTGGCCCTTCTTCTTCTTCTTGTCATGACTAGCTTTGAAGGCCAAGTCTTTCTTCTTGGAAGATGATGAGCCCTCTGAAAGGTCTTGATGGCTAGAGGGGGGTGAATAGCCTTTTAAAATTTTCTACAAAGGCAAGCTAAACAAGTTTATCAATACAACAAATAGCGAGATGCGAGTTTTGCTTAGCCTACGGGGTGTTTGCAAGCCACCTATCCAATTCACAATTCTAGTATAATGACACTCAACCGCACAAGTCAAACCGAGAAGGTAACTACAACTACATCTAGCAAGGTACACAAAAGAGCTACTCTAGCAAAGCTAACTAGCTAGCAAAGATAACTAAGAAAGTAATGCGGAGTTGAGATAGGAGAGTTTCACCGAGGGGCGAAGTATTGAGCCAACCAATATGATCAACAATGAATACCAAGACAACCGAACACCGGGATCAATCAATCACAATATGAAAGTGATGACACAAGATTTATCCCGAGGTTCACGTGCTTGCCGGCACGCTAGTCCCCGTTGTGTCCCTCTTCACCACGTGGTTCGGTGGCTAATCGGTCTCACACCGAGCCTCTCAAAAGGCGCCACAAGAACCTACCAAATGGCAAAAGGTTGCAATGACACGAGCAATTTACTAATGTTGCCTTTGGCACTTCGCCGAGGTAGGCACAAACCCCTCACAATCACCGGAGGTGGCCAAGAACAATCACCAACTCTTGCCACCGCCTCCAAGCTGCTCTAAGCCGTCTAGGTGGCGGCAACCACCAAGAGAAATAAGAATCCCGCAGCAAATCAACCACCAAGTGTCAACTAGATGCAATCTCACAATGCAAATGCACTTGGATCACTCAATCTCACTTCGAATATGCAAAGAAGCAAGAGAGATGAGTGAGAGGGGAGTTGCTTAGCTCAAAGTGCTCACAAGTATGTCAAATGTCCAAGAGAGAGAGCCTTGAGCCGGCCAACGAGTATTTATAGACGTACCCCTTCGAATATAGCCGTTAGAAACTTGAAACAGCCGAAGTCGCGCTGACCGGACGTGCTGGTCAAACTGACCGGACGCGCCGGTCGCACAGCGGCTCTTTCGCGAAGCACCGACCGGACGCGCCGGTCGCAACGACCGGACGCGCCGGGCTCGACCGGACGCGCCGGTCCCGTAACGGACCGGACGCGCTGGTCAACCCTGAGCCGCGCACAACGAAACAGCGACCGGACGCGCTGGTGAACTGACCGGACGCCACAGTGCCAGCGTCCGGTTGGAGTCCAGTAAGCTCCCTGATCGATCGGATGCGTCCGGTCGACAGTGACCGGACGCGCTGAGCGTCCGATCAGATAACCGAGAAACACGCAAGAGCTGAACACTGACCGGACGCGTCCGGTCACACAGTGACCGCGTCCGGTCCAGCGTTCGATCACCACTGTGACCTCCGTTCGCTTCCGTTTGATTTTCGTTTGATTTCTGACTTCCGGCGTAGTAGAAAATAGTCGTTTCAACTCCTCGAAAACGCCTGAATCCCGCCTCGCAAGCTCGGCGGGAGGGAGAGAGGACCCCAAACCCTCTCTACCACTCAAACTCCACCGCCATCGCAAACGTGCTAACACCACCAAGTGATCACGTCATGTGCGAGTGTGTTAGCATTTTCACAATCATTTTTCGAGGCGTTATTATTTCTATCCAAATGCATATGATATGAAATGCACACCTAGAGGCACTTAGGAGTTCAATAGCCGCGTCATTCCCCTCTTTATAGTACGGCTATCTATCCTATAATGTAACCACACCCACTAGGTGTCTTGGTTACTAAAACACAACCCTTAAGCATATACCTTTGCCTTGATCACGTAGGGTTGCGTCCAAATCCAAGTGTGGCCATCATGATCACCATGTCCATCTTGCCACCAACCTTGGAATGTACTAATCCTCATATGCTACATACAACTTAAGCATAGGATTAGTACTTAGGTATTGTCACTAATTACCAACACCAAACATAGGACTTTCAATCTCCCCCTTGTTGGTAATTGGTGACAACCCTTTCACAAAGATATTATGATAAAAATTTTGATTGAACCCATGTCACATTGTCCAAGTATATTACCATGTGTAAGAATTATGGACAAGTGATCATGAATTCAAATTGATAGCAATGGCTCCCCCTACATGTATGCTATATGTTTGGATTTTGGAAGCATACATGTTAGATAGGAAAGATTAGGAGCATTGACTACCAATAGGTGCAAAGTGTTCTAGATTATAGACCTTTGAAGCGTGATACCATCGGAGTAGCGATAAACACCATCTTAGCACCTTGTGTAGTTAGATACCACTTGGAAAAGCACAAACATAACTAGAAACCTCGTGAGATCAATATTATAAGCAAGGCTCTAGTACCACTTTGAAAAACATGAAGCAAGAAAAATCTAACTACTTCCTATTCATGCTAGTACTTCAATACACCATTTAATTGTATACTAGCAAAACATCACACAAGCAAAGTATTGGAGAAAAAGAAATGCATAACTATGCATCATACATATGAAGTGCACAAAGAAATGCAACATTCATGTTTAAGAGCTTGCTCCCCCTACTTGTGTGCTCAAAATTTTAGTTGATCCCCTTCTTTTATCAATTCTCCCCCAATTCTCCCCTTTAGGTTTTCCCTTTTAGAATCTATCTTTGTGAACAACATTTTCTCCCCCTTTGGCACCAATGACCACAAGGGACCAATTTTAGATAGATTATCATGTTGAATTATGGGGTGAGGATCAAGTTTGTGATTCAACCTAGATTGCTTGCATAAATAAAATGCTTCGGTTTGATCCAAGGGCAAGCTTCTTCACACCTCACTAGAAGGGTTATCATGCACCATGTCGAAGCAAATATTTAGACAAGTTTTCTAGATTAAACACTTAGGATTACAAGCTACTTAAACAAGTTATATGCTACCACTAGATCATACAAGACATGGAAACAATAGTGGCACCATATAAACTTCAAATTCATTTGATTTTTATGAATGAGCCTAGAACATAAGAAATCATGACTAGATGCACTAAACATGTCCTTAGCATAGAATGTATGACATGTCAACCAATTGTACCTTGGGGCTCGAAGGAGAGGCATGTCATATATGGGGTGCATCAACTCATGTTGGAGAAGTCAATTATGTTCAACTCATTCTTTAGCTTGTGAAATCTCTTCTCATCAAGTGGCTTGGTGAATAGATCGGCTAGTTGATCTTCGGTGCCCACACTCTCAATAGCAATGTCACCCTTTTGTTGATGATCTCTAATAAAGTGATGACGAACATCAATATGCTTTGTTCTTTGATGTTGAACCGGATTGTTGGTTAGCTTCACGGCACTTTCATTGTCACATAGCAATGGCACATTCTTGAAATTGATTCTAAAATCCTTCAATGTTGCCTTCATCCACAAGATTTGTGCACAACAACTACCCGCGGCGATGTATTCAGCTTCGGCGGTAGATAGTGCAATACTATTTTGCTTCTTGGATGACCATGAGACAAGTGATCTTCCCAACAATTGACAAGTCCCGGAAGTGCTCTTTCTCTCCACTTTGTCACCGGCATAGTCGGAATCCGAATATCCAACTAGCTCAAAGCTTGCACCTTTGGGATACCATAATCCAACATCTTGTGTATGCTTCAAATACCTCAATATTCTCTTTGTTGCCTTCAAATGACTATCTCTTGGTGAGGCTTGAAATCTTGCACACATGCATACACTAAATATTACATCGGGCCTTGATGCCGTCACATAGAGTAGGCTACCAATCATTGATCTATATAGTTTTTGATCTGCCATGTTGCCACTCTTGTCACTATCCAAGCTTCCACTAGTGCCCATTGGGGTTGTAATGCCCTTTGCATCTTCCATGCCAAACTTCTTGAGCATATCTTTGATGTACTTGGTTTGGCTCACAAATGTTCCTTCCTTCATTTGTTTGATTTGAAGTCCAAGAAAGAAACTAAGTTCACCGATCATTGACATTTCAAATTCCTTTGCCATCATTTTCCCAAACTCATCACAATAATCTTGATTGGTTGAACCGAAGATGATATCATCAACATATATTTGCAATACAAACAAGTCTTTCCCAATCTTCTTGGTGAAGAGAGTAGTATCCACTTTGCCCATGACAAATCCTTTGGTTAGCAAGAAGTCCCTCAATCTTTCATACCATGCTCTAGGTGCTTGCTTCAATCCATACAAAGCTTTTCTCAATTTATAGACATGATTGGGTTTCTTGTCATCTTCAAAACCGGGAGGTTGCTCCACATACACCTCCTCTTGAATGTACCCGTTGAGAAATGCACTCTTCACATCCATTTGATATAGCTTGATATTATGAGCACAAGCATAGGCAAGTAAGATCCTAATTGCTTCCAATCTTGCAACCGGGGCATAAGTTTCACCAAAGTCAAGACCCTCTATTTGTGTGTAACCTTGAGCCACTAGTCTTGCTTTGTTCCTTACTACTATTCCATCTTGATCTTGCTTGTTGCGAAAGACCCATCTTGTTCCAATGACATTGTGATCTTTAGGCCTCTCAACTAGTTCCCATACTTCATTTCTCTTGAAGTTGTTGAGCTCTTCATGCATTGCATTTACCCAATCCGGATCTCTCAATGCTTTATCAATGTCCTTGGGTTCTTCCATTGACACAAAAGAAGAGTGAGCACAAAATGATGCCAATCTTGATCTAGTTTGAACTCCCCTTTGTATGTCACCAATGATGGAATCTAATGGATGGTCTCTAGCAATGTTAGTTGGTTGAAGCACTTGGACTTGATTGCTTGGATGTTGATGTTGATCATGAGTTGGAGATGATGAACTAGCCACTTGTTGATCTTGTTGCACTTGAGATGATGTACTACCTTGATTTTGCATTAGAGACCCACTAGCTTGTGTAATTGGACTTTGGAGCACTTGATCTTTGTTGTCATCCACATCAATCACTTGCTTTGGCCTAATATCACCAATATCCATTTCTTTCATAGCATTGGTCAATTGAGTTCCTCTCACATCATCCAAGTTATTTTCCTCATCTTGAGAGCCATTTGTTTCATCAAACTCAACATCATGAACTTCCTCAAGTAAACCACTAGCCACATTCCAAACTCTATAAGCTTTGCTAGTAGTGGAGTAACCAAGTAAGAATCCTTCATCACATTTTTTCTCAAACTTGCTCAATCTAGAGCCCTTCTTCAAGATGTAGCATTTGCAACCAAATACCCGAAAGTATGCAATGTTGGGCTTTCTTCCATTTAAGATCTCATATGGTGTCTTCTCTAGAAACTTGTGGCAATAGAGGCGGTTGCAATAGAAGCAAGCCGTGTTGATTGCTTCGGCCCAAAATGAATGACTCACATTATACTCATTTAACATTGATCTTGCCATATCAATCAAAGTTCTATTCTTTCTCTCAACTAGGCCATTAGATTGAGGTGTATACTTAGCCGAGAATTGATGCTTGATTCCAAGCTCCTCACATAGCTCATCAACTCTTGTGTTTCTAAACTCACTTCCATTGTCACTTCTCACTTTCTTGATTGTGGTCTCAAACTCATTTTGTACTCTCTTGATGAACTTCTTGAATATGTCAAATACATCACTCTTGTCCCCAAGAAAGAATACCCATGTATATCTAGTGAAATCATCCACAATCACAAAGCCATACTTGTTGCCATCAATGCTTGTATATGTAGTTGGCCCAAATAAATCCATGTGCAATAACTCAAATGCCTTGGAAGTACTCATAATGCTTTTCAATGGATGAGTGTTGCCTACTTGCTTTCCGGCTTGACATGCACTACATAGCTTATCTTTCTCAAATGTGACATCCTTTAAGCCTCTAACTAAGTCATGCTTCACTAACTTATTCAATTGCTTCATGCCAACATGACCAAGTCTTCTATGCCATAACCAACCCATACTTGATTTGGTGAGCAAGCATGTTGAGAGTTGAGTGTCACTAGTATTGAAATCAACCAAGTATAGATTCTCATATCTATAGCCCTTGAAGATCAAGTTGGAGCCATCAACACTAACTATCTCCACATCATCAACACCAAATATGCACTTGAAACCTAGATCACACAATTGAGCAACCGAGAGAAGATTGAAGTTCAACTTTTCAACTAGGAGCACATTGGAAATGCTATGATCATTTGAGATTGCAATCCTTCCAAGAGCCTTCACATTACCCTTGCTATTGTCACCAAATGTGATACTATCAATGCCACTATCATTTGATTTGAGAGAGTTGAACATTCTTGAATCACCGGTCATATGTTGAGAGCACCCACTATCAAGCACCCAATGCCTTCCTCCGGCCTTGTAATTTACCTACAAAATAAATTAATGTTTCTTAGGTACCCATACTTCTTTGGGTCCTTGGAGGTTAGTAACTAAGCTCTTTGGTACCCAAATGGCCTTCTTCTTTGGACCCACAATTGGTGTACCAACAAACCTAGCATGCACACCTTTCTCACCCTTGGTAAGCACATAACAAGAATCAAAAGGGATGTAATCCATTTTAGCATGAAACTTGTTGTTTTTGTTCATTTTATTACAATTAATCTCTAGATGCCCAACTTGCTTGCATCTATTGCAATAACGACCATTGTTCTTCACAAAGCGAGGCTTTGGAGTAGCAAAGGCCGCCTTGCCCTTCTTGGGAGTATAGCCCAAACCCTCTTTGTTAAGAGAGAACCTTTGGCTACTCAAGCATTTTAGCAAGCGGGCATCCCCACCATAGGCATTGCCTAATGAGCGGGTGAGATCATCCACCTCTCTCTTGAGAGTCTCATTCTCAACCACAAGTGATGAATCACTAGTAGTAGAGGTAGAGTTAGTTGTGGTGGATGATGATGAGCTACATGAAGCATTAGTAGGACCAACAAATAAAGAATCATCAATAATATCACATGTTAGTCCAATATCACAAGTGACAATCACTTGCTCTTCCTTAGCTCCCTTCATGAACTTCTCCAACTTGAGGTCCTTTTCCTTGATGAGCTCAAGTAGAGTAGAGTGGGCTTCCTTAAGCCTAGTGTGAGCAACTTCAAGGTCCTCGTGGTCTTCCTTTAGACACTCACGAGAGGCCTCTAGCTCATCAAAGGATTTTCTAAGAGCTTTGAGCTCTTGTTCAATTCCTTTGCACTCCTTACTCTTTTTAAGAGCAACAAGCTCCTCCATCAAGGCATCATTTTCATTGCTCTTGGCAATGAGCTCTTGCTCCAAGATTTTGTATTTCTTGGTTGTCCTCTTGTAGCCCTTGCTCATTTGATCTATTATGCCCAATAGATCATCCTTGGAGTAGTCCTCATCCTCCTCATCATCACTCCTACAACCATCACTAGCACAAGAATCATCATCACTATCATCATATTTTACCTTGGTAGGCTTGGCCATAAGGCATGTCGATGTAGTGTCGAAGATGGATGACTTGTTGGAGAGGGCGATGCTTGCAATGGCTCGCCTAGTGGTCCTCTCATCATCACTAGAGCTTTCATCATCATCACTATCGGAGTTGTCACTATCCCAAGTGACCACATAACCACCACCCTTCTTCTTCTTGTTGATAGTAAAGCTCTTCTTATCTTTCTTCTCCTTCTTGTCCTTCTTGTTCTTCTTCAACTTCAACTCCCCATCATGATATCTTTTGTCTTCATAGGGGCACTTTGCCACTACATGATCGGGGCTATTGCAATTGTAGCAAAGCACTTCCTTTGCCTTCATGAAGTCCCTTCTCTTCCTTGCCCCATATCCTTTCTTCTTCATGAACCTCCCCATCTTGTGCACTAGGAGGGCCATGGTCTCATCATCGAATGGATCATCATCATCACTCTCCACCTTGCTCTTGCCCTTAGAAGATGAAGCCTTGAATGCAATGGGCTTTTCTTGCTTGACCTTGGTCTCCTTCTTCTCTTCTACCTCATCTTCATCATCATTGTATTAGGCATCGGTCATTATATCTCCAAGCACATCGGTTGGTTTGACCTTGTCCAATCCCTCTCTAAAGATCATTCTTCTCAAGGTGGCAAACTTCTTGGGTAAGCACATCAAGAACTTGTGTGAGAAGTCCTTGTCCTCAACCTTCTCTCCAAGCCCCTTGAGATCATTGACAATGACTTGGAGCCTATAGAACATCTCCGGGATGGATTCATCATCCTTCATCTTGAAAGTGGAGAACTTGTCCTTGAGCATATATAGCTTGGCACTTTTACCGTTGAAGTGCCTTCATATGTTTCTTCAAGCCTTATCCAAAGCTCATTTGCCTTTTCAAGATCTTTGATTTGCTCAAATACTTTGTCATCAATGGCACGGTAGATTGTGTCAAGTGCCGCCGTGTTGCATTGTTTGTTGATGCGGTCATTTGGAGTGAGATTTTCTTCATCAAGAATGATGTATCCTTCTTTGGTCACATCCCAAACCTTCTCATGTATATTGCCTAGATATTTCTTCATCTTCCTTTTCCAATGATCAAAGGAAGAGACGCCATCAAAGAATGGAGGCTTGCCATTAACATGATTGAACATAACTTGAGCCATCTTGCACCAAGGTTGTTAAGCCTTGCAAACGGTGACTACGGCTCTGATACCACTTGAAAGGTCTTGATGGCTAGAGGGGGGTGAATAGCCTTTTAAAATTTTCTACAAAGGCAAGCTAAACAAGTTTATCAATACAACAAATAGCGAGATGCGAGTTTTTCTTAGCCTACGGGGTGTTTGCAAGCCACCTATCCAATTCACAATTCTAGTATAATGACACTCAACCGCACAAGTCAAACCGAGAAGGTAACTACAACTACATTTAGCAAGGTACACAAAAGAGCTACTCTAGCAAAGCTAACTAGCTAGCAAAGATAACTAAGAAAGTAATGCGGAGTTGAGATATGAGAGTTTCACCGAGGGGCGAAGTATTGAGCCAACCAATATGATCAACAATGAATACCAAGACAACCGAACACCGGGATCAATCAATCACAATATGAAAGTGATGACACAAGATTTATCCCGAGGTTCACGTGCTTGCCGGCACGCTAGTCCCCGTTGTGTCCCTCTTCACCACGTGGTTCGGTGGCTAATCGGTCTCACACCGAGCCTCTCAAAAGGCGCCACAAGAACCTACCAAATGGCAAAAGGTTGCAATGACACGAGCAATTTACTAATGTTACCTTTGGCACTTCGCCGAGGTAGGCACAAACCCCTCACAATCACCGGAGGTGGCCAAGAACAATCACCAACTCTTGCCACCGCCTCCAAGCTGCTCTAAGCCGTCTAGGTGGCGGCAACCACCAAGAGAAATAAGAATCCCGCAGCAAATCAACCACCAAGTGCCAACTAGATGCAATCTCACAATGCAAATGCACTTGGATCACTCAATCTCACTTCGAATATGCAAAGAAGCAAGAGAGATGAGTGGGAGGGGAGTTGCTTAGCTCAAAGTGCTCACAAGTATGTCAAATGTCCAAGAGAGAGAGCCTTGAGCCGGCCAACGAGTATTTATAGACGTACCCCTTCGAATATAGCCGTTAGAAACTTGAAACAGCCGAAGTCGCGCTGACCGGACGCGCTGGTCAAACTGACCAGACGCGCCGGTCGCACAACA
The DNA here is from genome assembly GCA_022457205.1 of Saccharum spontaneum. Taxonomy (NCBI): domain Eukaryota; kingdom Viridiplantae; phylum Streptophyta; class Magnoliopsida; order Poales; family Poaceae; genus Saccharum; species Saccharum spontaneum. The sequence goes on from JAKOGQ010000816.1 coordinate 31,942, forward strand.
GCTCTTTCGCGAAGCACCGACCGGACGCGCCGGTCGCAACGACCGGACGCGCCGGGCTCGACCGGACGCGCCGGTCCCGTAACAGACCGGACGCGCTGGTCAACCCTGAGCCGCGCACAATGAAACAGCGACCGGACGCGCTGGTGAACTGACCGGACGCCACAGTGCCAGCGTCCGGTTGGAGTCCAGTAAGCTCCCTGATCGACCGGACGCGTCCGGTCGACAGTGACCGGATGCGCTGAGCGTCCGATCAGATAACCGAGAAACACGCAAGAGCTGAACACTGACCGGACGCGTCCGGTCACATAGTGACCGCATCCGGTCCAGCGTTCGATCACCACTGTGACCTCCGTTCGCTTCCGTTTGATTTCCGTTTGATTTCCGACTTCCGGCGTAGTAGGACCCCAAACCCTCTCTACCACTCAAACTCCACCGCCATCGCAAACGTGCTAACACCACCAAGTGATCACGTCATGTGCGAGTGTGTTAGCATTTTCACAATCATTTTTCGAGCCATTATTATTTCTATCCAAATGCATATGATATGAAATGCACACCTAGAGGCACTTAGGAGTTCAATAGCCGCGTCATTCCCCTCTTTATAGTACGGCTATCTATCCTATAATGTAACCACACCCACTAGGTGTCTTGGTTACTAAAACACAACCCTTAAGCATATACCTTTGCCTTGATCACGTAGGGTTGCGTCCAAATCCAAGTGTGGCCATCATGATCACCATGTCCATCTTGCCACCAACCTTGGAATGTACTAATCCTCATATGCTACATACAACTTAAGCATAGGATTAGTACTTAGGTATTGTCACTAATTACCAACACCAAACATAGGACTTTCACCCTCTTTCGGAGTGATGTGCATGTACATCTCATGAGCATTGATCTTCCCCAATACTTGTGTCGGTGTTGCGGTGGAAAGATCACTTTGGTGGAGCACGGTGACAATGTGACCATACTTTTCAACGGGAAGAACACTCAAGATCTTCCTTGCAACATCCGATTGGCTCATTTGAGTGAGCCCAAGAGCATTGAGGTCCTCTACAAGAACATTCAAACGAGTGTACATATCATTAGCACTTTCTTTGGGAAGCATCTCAAAAGAATTAATTTTCTTTAAAGCAATGTGATAGCGTTCCTCACGCTCACTCTTAGTTCCCTCATGGAGAGCACAAAGGTTTTCCCACAATTCATGAGCGTTCTTTGCATTACGCACACAATTGAAGATATCCTTGCCTAAGCCCCGGTAGAGTGCATTTTTGGCCTTTGCTTTCCACCGGTCGTACTTCTCCTCGTCACCAATTGGGTTGGCGGGATCCTTGATAGCGGGAAGCCCTTGAGTTGCGGCTCTAAGACACCCAACATCTATGGCTTCGAGATACGCCTCCATACGGATTTTCCAATATGGAAAATCATCCCCCTCAAAGGTGGGAGGTGGTCCTTCCCCGTTAGACATCTTGCTCTAGGCGGTAAAGCCTAAATTAGGAGCAACTCGGCTCCGATACCAATTGAAAGGATCAAGATGCCTAAGAGGGGGGTGAATTGAGCTTTTTGAAAAATTAATTGCAAGAATTAAATCCTACAAGCCGGAATTCACCCCTAGTGCCTACTTGTGTTCCTAGAGATTCTACCGGTAAAAGTGTTGCACCCTAGTTTCGAATCCTAGTCTAGCATGGCAATTCTAGGAAGGTAAAACAAGCAATGAATATAAATACGAGAATGTAAATGCTTGAAAGTAAGGGCAAGGAACACGGCGATGTTTTTCCGAGGTATCGGAGCCACTCCCCACTAGTCCTCGTTGGAGCACCCGCGCAAGGGTGTAGCTCCCCCTTGATCCGCGCAAGGATCAAGTGCTCTCTACGGGCTGATTCTTCAACACTCCGTCGCGGTGAATCGCCCAAAACCGCTCACAAGATGAGTTGGGTCATCCACAAGCTTCGCCGGATGATCACCAAACTCCCAATCACCACCAAGCCGTCTAGGTGATGGCGATCACCAAGAGTAACAAGCTAGAACTCTCACTTGACCACGACGAGTCTAATGAGAAGGTGGATGCACACTTGCTACTCTCTAAACGCTAGTGAGGAACTCTCAAGCTTTGATTCTCAAAACACAATCCTCACTAGAGCTCTTGCACTCCCTTGCACTCCAAAGGTGTTTCTCAGCTGAACAAATGAGCAAGAGACCTCTAAAAGAGGTGGTGGGGATGTATTTATACACCCCACAGTTGAAACGAACTGTTACCTGCCAACTCAGCAAAATACGGGATGACCGGACGCGCCGGTCGAAGTGACCGGACGCGCCGGTCGCCGTAACGGTCGAAATTCGGAAATCTCGGCTGAGTGACCGGACGCGCCGGTCAGGGGTGACCGGACGCGTCCAATCGTGTAGGGAGCTTACTGTAACGAGACCAGACGCGCGACCGCGTCCAATCGGTGATGACCGGACGTGTCCGGTCGTCGCAGGACCTTACTGGAATGTGACCGGACGCGCCGATCACACCCAGGTCGCGTCCGATCGGAAGTTTTCCCTCAAGTGACACGTGTCGGCCCTGACCACCGCGTCCGGTCCTCGCAAGGGCCGCGTCCGGTCGTCAGCGCCGAAACGCAGTCGCGGTTTGAACTGACCGAACGCGTCCGGTCAAGCCGAGAACCGCGTCCGGTCAAGGGAAAAGCCCTCTAAACTCTCCGAAACGCGGCACAACTTGAACCAAGTTGCTTCCAACTGAACTTTGAGCTATTCTAGAGCTGCCTAGTGCTAAGTTTAACAAGTGTGCACCACACCTAAACATAGGACTCACTTAGGTCAAGCTACCCGCTCATGCTCCCCTTTATAGTACGGCCAAAAGAGAAAACGAAGATCCTAACGACTATTCCAAATGTAACTCAACACCTCGACATCCGGAACTAACCATCCTTAATCTTGACGTTACTCCTTTGAAAACCAAAACGATTTCCATTAAGGGGCATGAATACCATGGTGCCCAAAGCAGTTATCACCTCCATGACCTAACTTACCAAAGTTTCTTTAAAACACACGTTAGTCATGGTAATAAAGCATTGTCATCAATTGCCGAAACCAACTCTCGGGGCCTAGATGCTTTCAGCACGATCATGGAAAACCTCACGACCATAAGTGTTGAGGTCGGGGAAACATTTCCTCGCATCATCAATATGAGAAGAACCCACCAACAACCTTAAGCTAAACCCGCAAGTCCGGCCCTCACGACATAGAGGCTCACAGCCTCCGTAGAGAGGAGAGTCAACATTGAGAAAAGGGAACTCTCACCCTGAGTATCCATGAGTACCAAAGCAATCATGTCACGTGACAATGAAAAAGGTACAAAGGATACAGTGCCACCTCATCTGTGGCACCTCTAAAAGCCAAAGGATGGATGCTACAAAAGCAGGGAGGGTGAGGTCAAGTTCGCCACACCATTCCTCCTACAAGCATCAAGCTCCCACGGCCAAAGCGTAGAGGGGTGAGGATGTTGGCCCCAACGGCCATGAGGAAGCATGGAGCCCACCAAGCCAACGGGAGCCAACCTCATCCCCACGATGGCAGAAACAAGACCGGCTAGTAGCCGAAGAGCACTTGAACCACGACTACATCCTGCCCAGCGAGGGTAGCGTGATAAGTCCATGCTAATTCATCCTCCTCCCATTCCACAAATGGCCTAAAGCGGTCACCAAGTGACCTCCCTCAGAGGGCACGGCGTGCCGCTAGCCAACTCACAACGCTCGGGAGGAAGCCGAAGACATCCCCAGCCATCGGCCGCTTTGAGCATTCGAACCAACACGGTTTGGAACAAAAAGTGGCGCTAGGATGGAGGCCCGAGGTTGCATATGACCAAACTCGGAGCCCACAACACCTCTCACTCCCCTGCTCGCAAGTACCCTTCTAGCACCGATCGCTGAAGGAACAACACTAGCTCCGGCCATCACAAGCAACCCCTGACGGGGCACATAACAAGAACCACACGGTTCCCCTCAAATGATGATACTCTTGCCTCCTCACCTCCTGGCACCCAGCCTTTTAGGAAATTCTAGGAGGAATCGGTGTCACAATCATAAGCAACTCAAGTGGTAGAAGAACCTTTACTTATAGGCCCCTACATTGCACAACGAACCATGGGGGGACACAGCCAACGTTAGATGTCCTCATGAGGTCAGGAGGATCGAGACCCTCACAAAAGTGGACTAGTACAACGTCGATGAGACTACTCGGTTTCGCTTGGGTCACAAACCCCAAAGTGCAGCGCATTCACATGGCAAAGCTCAACAACCACCTACTGCATTGAACTACTAGCCCGCAGGGGGTCGAGCAACAAAGCTCGAGAAGGTCATGACTACGAACCCACGCTCTAGCACACACACACACACGCATTAGTGCTTTCACGATCACTCCATAGTCATAAAAATGCTCGGGGGCTATTGTCGTGGTTGTAACCCCGGGGTGTCTCAAGGCACCGATTAGTTAGCAGGCCGCGCGGCCTGCAACGCAACAGTCAGCAAGGTCCCAAACGACCGAGGGCAAGCAGGAGCCAAGCGGAGCAGGCCAGGCGCTAAAGATGGGGTCAACCGCGACCCCTTCCACTTGCCTTAGCCACACGGTGCTCGAAAGACGCACGACTTCCCCTCGTCATGGCCGCCCCTAGCAGGGATGAGGGAGGTCGAGCATAGCTAGGCACACTCGCTCTGACAAGAGCAAGCATGCCGCACTGACCCCGCAAGGACTGAGGGAACGATAGTCACTTCGGCCTAGTCAAACACCATCCCTATGCCATGCCACACCGACAAAGACAACACCGCACCACGGTGGCAATAGGTACGATACCCACCGTTCAAATACGGACCGACTGGACACTTGTATGATCACACCCACTATGGGATGGGATCCATGACAAGGGACTCGACGAAAAGGCCATCTAGAATGGCAGAGTGCTCGACCTCGATGATCGGGGTCGTGGTCCTCGGCCCCATAAAGCAACCGAGTGATCGACAACCCAAGGTAGCTACCTAGTTTGGGTACGATGCCCCTGGGAACCAGGAGACGATGACGAAGGCCACGACGGACACCACATTGCACAGGACGGCTGACGGACCACCATCGAGGCTATAGTGCCACCACGGCTGGCACAGTAGCGCCATGTCACATCCTGCCGCAATGTGGCCAAAAGACCATGACGATAGCCACGATCGAACGTGCACCATAAGATGACGTAGCTTGCAAGCTAATTTAGCTAGGGCCTCCCTTAGGCTCTCAATCTTTCGGTCGGGAGAACCTCCTCTTTGTATCATCCCTGGCCCCAAACTCTATATAAGGGCAGCCATGGCACCGATCTCGGGGGACGATTCACATCCTCTACCATTTCATTCATTCACCATTGTAGTAGGGCTCCTTAAGCTTCTCTTCAGGCATCCCTTCGCCTAGCATAGGTCCTTCCATCTCTTCCACGATTCTTGCACCCCCATTGTAAGAACTTCAGAGCATTCAAGCGAGGAACATGCACTCGATCATCTCTGAGACTGGACGTAGGGCTCCGGCCTGAACCAGTATAAATCCTCGTATCCATTGGATGCTACTATCGTCTTACTGGAGCAGCGCGACAATCGTATAAGTTTACTAGTCCGGTTTACAAAACATCAACACTACCCTAAAAGGAGGGGATATGTACACTACCCACCGGATCTGCAGGTGCCACATAGGCCGCTGGAGGCAAGGGAAAGTCGGCGAATCCGGCAGCAGAATAGCAAACGCCTCGGAGTCGCCCTTGTGTTACTGTTTGGAAGAGTCTGGATAGCGTCGGAGGTCTGTGGTATGCCTGTTGTTGGTTGATAGTGATCTTGGATGTCGGCCAATTTTTCCTTACATTTCCGATGGCCCGTTTAGTGGATATAATCATCATCATCATGGGCCGAATTGGGCCGAATTTTTCATCTTCTATCTTTTGCTCGGACGAGTCCAAATTATGCTCATGTACAGAGGATGACTCGCCTCCCACAGAGATGATATTTTCTTTATCCACACAAGATTTGGACCCAGAAAAATCTCCACATGAAAACCAATGACACAGATCTATTCCAAGGAGGCTTCACTAAGATCCTGCGGGCATGGACGATTTCATGCTTCAACGCACCCACCACCTCCCGTGGTACTGCAACCTCAGCGACTCCTTCCCTACACCTGCCCTCTCGCATATCCCACACCAACCTGGGTTCGACCCCTCCTCCTTTTCACCGGTTGCTTTTTTTGAAAAAATTCGTTCAATGAAACGTTGTGCCGTCTATCTGCGTGTGTGCTACTCTATACTCGATCGGTCATAGCCTACAGGGTGAGGTGAACTTATCCCGTGGAAGGAGAAATCCCTTGCAAATCATGTAAAAAAAACAGATCAAATCTGAATTGGACAGGGAAAACCGGATCAGACCAGTTTCTATAGTCCATAAACCCGTGTGGACTAATTTTGATATCGAAAACCGATCTGAGCCTTTTGAACAGTACCAAAACTGTACTAGGATGCTTTTTGCAGGGTGAAATTTCCTGAAAGTGTGGTTTCTTCAAACTCAAGATTTTATGTTCTATATAAATATTTCAATCTCGTCTCCACGAGAAGAACACACTTGTGAAGTTCAATTTGCATTTTGACCATGTTAGAAAACCAGTTTAATTAGGCCTTATTTGAATATAGTCGGATTCACATCACCTCAACACATATGGATCAAAGTGAATTCGATAACATCCAAATAAGGCCTTAGGCTGATTTGGAAACTTCACCCTGCTGAAAAGGTCGTTCATCTTGTGTAGCCCCATCGGTTTCTGCTGGAAATTTGAGGATCACCACCTTTTTTTAGACAACTATTAATTGTTTAGCCAAGTTCAGTGGTCAATGTATGTACTTTGATTATGAATGGAGCATAACCTTTATTCTTTATTAGGGGAAATAAAAAGCAAACTGAAATAAGCACACAAGCCGGTTTTACATCCTTTTAATTTTACCCAAATAAGCACACAAATAAATATGAAACACACCGTACCAATAGTTGCAGGAAACAGGAAGTCAAAACGTAAGCAAACAAACAAGTCTTGACTCCACCCTTTTTTTCTTGGAATTTCTGTGATTCTAAACGTTGTTGGATGCGTTGTTGTCCTTTGACTGCTGCTGCTTTTTTTTGTCCTCCTCAGATGGAGGGGTATCCCCGCGGCCGCTGTTGTCGAAGCCGACGCCGCGTCTTCTGGTGGGGAAGATCATGAAGACGAAGCTGGACAGGAGCGCCAGCCCCAGCGGCGCATTCCTCAGCAGCTCCTTGACGTTCTTCATGTGGTCGCTGTCCAGGTCCGGGACGAAGCACTTCTGGAGCCCGACGTCGCCCATGGCTATGGAGATGAAGACGATGGCGGTGAAGAAGGCATGGACCCAGTCGAGCGTCCTGAGGCGGCGCTCCTTGAGCTCGCCCCCGAGCGCCTTGAGCAGCACGCGCTCCTCCCTCTTGGTGAGGCCGAACACGTTGAGGCGCCGCGGGAGCGCCACGCCGTAGTAGATCTTGCCCTTGTGCACGATGCTGTCGGTGAAGGTGAGGAAGATGCAGGCGGCGGTGAGGAAGGCGACGAGACAGGCGCTGAGCCACTTGTTGGCGACGTTGCAGGCGCCCTGGTTGGTGAAGGACGCCGACAGCGTCTGGAACACCAGCACCGCGCCCGACGGCAGCAGCTTCGCCAGGTTCGCCGATACCGACAGCACCTTCTCGGCGGCCACGTTCGCCTTGCTGGATTTCGCGTCCAGGGCATCGGCGACGCCCTCACCAAGGTTACTACTGCCTGTCGTCGCGTCGTTACGTCGTCCTGTTCCCGTGGTATCGCTATTGTCTGTTGTCTGCTGCCCTCTTGCATCTGGGTTGATGGCGTTGTTTGCCATCCGTATTTCTTTTGTGGTGATTGAGAGTCTAGCTAGCTCGCTGGTTAGCGCTGTTGCCTGCCTACTCGCTCGCACCACTAGATCGCTCTGCAGCTGGGCAAGAGGACGATCCATGCATTGCTGCTATTTATATAGGCGAAGCATTGTTGCTAACTCGTGTCCTACAATTAACATTTGATCTTACACGTAATGCAGTGCAGCATCGATGCATGGTGGCCCATATATATGCGTATCCACAGTCTTAATAATTAAAGCGGCGGCCGGCTTTTGTGACTGGGAAGAAATATTTCTACTTTTCCTGACTAGCTTGCAGGAGGCTGAGAACCCACTGTTTTGGGATGCTTGTCGTTGCACATGTAGGGCATCATCCGGCATCATTAGAAAAAACTTGTTCATGACCCGCGTAATCTAGTTCATTCCCTAGCTCGTCCTACAAACCAAACGAGTGAGCTGTCTAGTTGCATATAGTCTCTTGATTTTCGATCAACACAAGAAAAGTTGACCTTGCCTCTTCTGTTAAGTTCTTTTTATCCCTAGCACTTTGTAAATCCATCGTTTTAAATCTCGGCAATCCAAGACTTGTCAAGAGATGGTAAAAACAGTTCTTATACTATACGTCAAATATCGGAATAAACTACAATCATATGCATGGAACTATCCTCCTGCATTGATATCGTATTTTAATGTATTGGCCATATAGATTTTACTGCTAAAACAATCTTGAACTACTTTTTTTGTAGCACCAGTGTCGGTGTTCGGACCCGAGGGGGTCCTAGACCAACGAGTAAATGTTGCGTGTCCCTTTTCTGGATGGTGATGCAAGGAGAACACACGGGGGTTTATCCTGGTTTGGGCAAGAGAAGGCCCTACGTCCAGCGGGGGAGGGGAGATTTTGTATTTCCTTGCACCGAGGTGCTTGCGTAGGGGTTACAAGCTTGCGAGAGAGGGTGGTGAGCCCAGGTCTCAAAGAGGAGAAAAAGAAATACAAGATGATTGCTTGAGATGTTGATCGCTATCTTGTGTATGGCTTGTCATCCGTCGTCTTCTCCAGGGCCCTGGCCTACCCTTTTATAGAACGAGAGGAGGCCAGGGCGATGGATGCCTCGAGGTGATGTTTTGTCGATCCCTGTTGAGGTGGCTGTAGCGACGTGCTCTAGAAATGGGAGGACATCCCTGGACACCATGGTGTTGTAGAGGACGGGACGCCGAAGTGACCCGGAGCGCCATGCCATGCTGTCCTCCCTTCCCTGTTGAGCCGTGTGAGGCGTCGAGGCAGGGTTGAGGCCGGGTCGAGGGCGAACGGATAAGTCTGAATCCCTGGAATCGCGGTGTACGGACTTTGTCGTATTCTCTCTCGAGGGTTACTAGTGTCGCACAGTGCACGGTAAGGTGGGTACAGTGACAGTTTTCACCTCCCATCACGGAATGGGCGGTAAAACAGTGACGACTGATACTGGCATTGTTCCCACGTCGACCACGCTCGTAGCCATGCCGGTAGGTGGTAGTAGGTAATTGCATTAAATGCTAAGGCTTTTGTCCTGGGGTAGGTAAAGAGAGGGGCTCGAGCGCCTCGACCCGGGCTCACGCGAGTCGGAGTGCGGTCGAGGCGTTTTGTCGTGCGGGACGGGGTGCGGTCGAGGCCTCCCGTCGAGGGGGCCTCACACGAGTCGGAGATGGGATGCGGTCGAGGCATTCTGTCGAGCCGGCCTCGCGCGAGACGGACCTTTCGTGCGGTTTGAGGTGGGCTGCGTTCTGCCGTGATTTAGTCGCTTTTGTTTTTATTATCGATAAATGTGGGTACCCCTGTACTATTGGTACCGACAGTAGCCCCCGAGCCTTTAGGTGAGTGTGTGATCACTTACCTAGAGGCTTTTTGCTGATGAACTGGAATTGTGGCATCGTCGATTTCCCTGGTGGGGGCGCGCGAGCGCACCCGCCGGGTGTAGCCCCCGAGGCCTCGGTGGAGTGTTGAAGACTCCTCCGAGGTCTTTTACTTGTTTTTATCGGGGAGTAGTTTGACGCGGTTGAGCCCCCGAGCCTCGTACGCACGAGGTCGATCGGAATCCCAGCCGTCTTTCGTTGCGCGACCCTCACGCTCCTCCTACGAAGAGGAGGAGGGGTGGGGAACGCCGTACTACCCCGTTTGTTGGGCGAGTCCCGACGATCTCCGGTGAGCTGCTAGCGGGGAGATTCGAGTGAGAGTCCGTGCTCCAGTCGTTAGGAGTCGGCTTGTGGCCCGGAGGCGCTCTTCAAGGATGCCAAGGAGTGGTCGCGTGGATGTCGGTTCCCTGCGACAGGATCCGAGGGCTCGGTGCCTCCCCCGAGGGGATTCCTACATCGACCTCCTCCTTTGGCCTCGAACACGTCTTGGGGTGCCTCGAGAGCGTGGCTCGATCCCTGGCCATGTATGGGCGCACCCCTGGACGTCCCTAACTCTGTTGCTCGAGGGTGGCTGTCGAACCCGGGTCGAGGGCCAGCCTCCGTTCCCTCGAGACTTATAGTGGGCTCGGAGCCCGTTATAGGTATCTGGGAATATCCGTCCGCGGATCTCGCCCCGCCCGTTAGCCAGGCGCGCCTTTTTAGGGCGAGATCGACGCGGTAGTGGGCGACGTGGCGTTCGGTTACGGCGTGGGGGACGGCCACGTGCCCGGTTCCTGTAAGACGTGGGGGACGGTTAGGTGAGCGCATTTAATGTGGGAAACTGTTCCTACCTTTTCGCGCGGCCGTTGGGCTTCCTCCAGGCATATAAAGGCAAGACCTAGGGGTCTGCGTTCCCCACCGGTTCCTTGCGCCCTTGCCATCCCTTAGCCTCATAAAACCCTTGCCCTTCTGCGTTCTTCGCCTACACCGCCTCCGCCACCTCCTCCTTCGCTCACACCCCTCCCGATAGCGTCGATGGCCGGAAAGAGTCAGATTCTCCCCGCCGACGACTGGGCCGCATCCTCGGTGACGGAGGGGAAGTTGGAAGAGTTGGTCGAGGACGGGCTGCTGCGGCCGAGGACAAGCCGGTCGCGGCCGGAGTGGATCGCGCCGCCGCCAGCCCACCGGGAGCCGGCGCCCCCTGAAGGGTACGTGGTGAGCTTTGTCTGCTTCCACGAGCGGGGGTTCGGCGTTCCCGCATCCGTCTTCATGCGCGCGCTCCTCCACTACTACCGGGTGGAGCTCCATCACCTTGCCCCCAATGCCGTCGCACAGGCCGCCATCTTTGCGGCGGTCTGTGAGGGCTACCTCGGGGTGGAGCCGCAGTGGAACCTGTGGCTTCACCTCTTCAAGGGTGAACTCTTCGCCAAGAGAGCAAGGGAGAAGGGAGTCCTGTGAGCGGCGTGAGTAGGGAGCTGCGTCCTGCAGTTGAGGTCGAGCCGGGCAGATCAGTACATCCCGGCTCGACTCATCTCCTCGAACAGCGGGTGGCACGAGGGCTGGTTCTACCTCCGCAACGACGACAACCAGCTGCCAAAGTACACTGGCCGTGTGCTGACCGCCCGGGAGGACCGCTGGACATATGGAGTGCCGGAGGTCGAGAAGCCGCGCCTGGACCCGCTGCTGGCGGCGCTGCAGCAGCTTCGTCTTCGAGGCTTGACGGCATCGGCGGTGGCAACAGCGTTCCACCGCCGCAGAGTAATGCCGCTGTGCCGGCATCGCCTGCATCTCGACCAGATGACTCCGGAGGCGTCTCTGGAGGGGAGCCGGATGTCCCACGGGTCCCTCTCCCTCGAGGAGGTGCTCCGTCGAGCTCGTCGGATGGTCGGGACTTTCAAAACGGAGGAGGTCGACCGGGTCCCCATGAGGCCCACCGAGGGGTTTGAGCCCGTGGTAAGTATCTTTGAGTTGGTACGCTTGTTTGGTTTTGTTCGTTTTTTGGATTCCCCTAATCTGGTCGAGGCCGGCGCGCAGGACTTGTCGGCACTATGGGAGACGCGGCCGCCGGTCCCAGAGGACCGACCTGCCCGGGAGGCTCAACGGCTGCATGCCTCGAAGCAGAAGAAGATCAAGGAGTCGACCAAGAAACGGGCGGCTCGCAAGGCTAGGGAGGCGGAGGCGCGGAAGAAGCTCCGGCGTCAGCAAGCCCTCGATGGAGTCCCTCTGGCGCCGTCGCCTTCTGAGACAATCTCGGGGGAGGACGACGACAGCAGCGGCGAGGACGACGACGCCCTGTCGCGGTATGAAGCCGCGACCAGGCTGGGGGGACCTCCCCGATATCCGACCCCTGCTAGAGCCCATCGCGGGGTCGTCCTCCTCGGTCATCGTGGTCGAGGAGACCGAGGAGGAGGAAGAGGAAGAGGAGAAGGAGAAGAAGAAGAAGAAGAAGAAGAAGGAAGAAGCGGGCCCCTCGACGGGAGGGGCCGCTTTGCCCTAGACCCGGCAAGAGGGGTCGACGGGGATGCCCGTTCCGGCTCAGGCCCCGCAAACCCGGATGGGGGCCGGGACGGTGGTGCCGGCGTCGTCTTCGGCGGCGCCGTCGGCAGGCGTGAGAACCCGAGGCCAGCTGGCCTCGGAGGCGCAGAAGGCGCAGAAGGCGCAGGGCGCCGCACCGGCGAGGGCCCCACGGAGTGCCAGGCCTGCTGGCGGGGCCGTCACGAGGCCGCCGCCCGCCGCCTCGGGAGGCTCGGACCGTGCGGGGTCGAGGCCCCTGGTGCCAATTTCCGGGTGAGTATTCGCGCTTGGTGGCTTCGCCTATCTCCGGATCCGTCGGCTAATCTTGCTCTTTATTTCACAGGTTGAAGCGGAAGGCGGAGCTCATGGGGCCTACCCCAGTGAAGTCGCTGCGGGCGAGCGCCTCCGTTCTCAACCGGACGGCGGAGCAGGACGCGGCCTGGGTCCGCGAGGTCGAGGCCACGAAGGTGCGCCTGCGACAGCAGCAGGAGGTTGCAAGCGCTACGGCGGTCGCTGGCCCCGACCCTGCCGTGGCGAGGTCTGACCCGGCGAGGGCGGTGGCGCCCGGTCCGGTCGAGGCGGAGCCTAAGCCGTTGCCGACGGCTGAGGCCACCGTCGAGGCCGAGGCGGGTGAGGCACCCGTGGGCGGCGTGGAGCGGGCGGGTGCTGACGTGACCATGGAGGAGGTTGCGTCGGCACCGGGACAGGTGGTGGCACCGGCGAGGGGACCGCTGCCGCAGCAAGACCTGTTGGTGCGGCCGGTGGGCACGGTGGAGAGCGGGGCCGTCGAGCTCCCTATCGGGGCTCCAGAAGAAAGGGCGTCAGAGGTCGAGGCGCCGGCTCCGGGAGCACCGGCGGTCAAGGCGTCGGCTCCTGAGCCACCGACGGCCGAGGCGGCGGCTCCGGAGGCGTCGACAGCCGAGGTGCCGGCTCCGGAGGTGCTGGTGACCGAGGGGCCGGCCTCCGCAGAAGGGCAGGCGCCCGTGGTCCTCACCCTTGACGACGCCCCACTGGACAAAGGGAAACAAGCGATGGGGGTCGAGGGGGTGAGGCCACAGATCAGGCCGGTGCCTCGACGGCCGCTGGAGCTGTGGGAGCCGGGGACGAGGCCGGCCCTTCGGCGGGACCGGGAGACGCCCCGGCCGGGTCGTCGTCGTCGTGGCCTGACATTGCCGCGCTGGCGATAGCACGGGCCGAGGAGGAGATTCCGAGGTGGGGGGCCGTCCCTTCAGTTCAGGGACGCCGCGAACCCCGATGCTGAGCCCATCTTCACCCTGAACGACAGGGATGAAGTGCACCGCTGGTAGTACCTCAAGGGCATCCGCCGGCACCTCGATCGGATACTCAACGTGGCGTCCGACGCCGTCTCGCGGGGTATACGGGATGCCACCGAGGTACGATCGATTTGTTAGCTTTTTTCGTGGCTCTTAGTGTCTTTTCCCTCGGATTCTTTATCTTTTTGGTCTCTTTGAATCGTGACCAGGAGCTGAAGGAGTACTCCCACCGCAAGTCGCTCTTCATCCGGAATGAGAGCGGCGTGTGGGCAGCGCTGTCCCAGCAACGGGCCTTGGTCGAGGAGGCCTAGAAAAGGCTTTCCGATCGGACCGCTGAGATGGCGGAGCTGCGTACCGCCTACTCGACGGTGAAGGAGGAGGCGATATAGGCTTGGGCGGCCGAAGCTGTGATGCGCACCGAGGTGGACAAGGCCCGGGAAGAGGCTGCCCAGGCTCGCAGGGACCTCGAGCCCCTGTCGGCATGGGTGAAGGAGCTCGAGGAGGACGTCTCCCAGGTCGGCCGTCAACGTGACCTCCTCAACGTCCAAATCGGGTAGGTTACGGCCCGTTTTAGTGCGCTGAAGGACGAGGTCATGGTGCTGAACGGGGCTGTCCAAGAAAGGGACACGGCACTCCAAACCGCCCACCAGGAGATCGAGGCGCTGAAGGCGACCATTCGTGATAAGGACGGCGCCTTCCTGAGGCTCGAGCAGACGTGCGGGGGGCTCCGTGACGAGGTCGTGGGTTTGAAGACCCATATCGAGGGTAAGTGTGACTGTTGTAGTCATGACGTCGAGGCATCGTGTTAGGTACTAATTTTGTTTTGTCGTGTTGTAGAGCTGGAGAGTGAGAACCGGGAGGCCCACTCGTCAGCTAACTCCTTGCAAAGCCTCCTCGAAGCCGAGACCCGGAGGACCCAACTGCTCGAGGGCGCGATCACCACCGTGTGTGATGGTCTGGGGGTCGAGCCCGATGCCGACACCGGAGAAGATGCTCCAGGTAACTCCTTCATCCGTCGGATGGCAACGCTGGGTCACCTTGCCCGGGAGAAGATTCGGGACAGCCTCCACCACGGTGTGAAGAGGGCGCTGGCCGTCGTCCGCTCAGGGTTTGTGTTCGACATGGAGCTCATTGCCGACGGCTTCATCACAGACCCGGAGCGGACGGATGAGGACAATGAAAACGCCTGCCTAGAGCTGATTGAAGCCGCCGAGGGGCCTGGGAGTCGTCTGGCCTCGCTTTTTGAACCTGAGGTGGTCCCGCCTCCTGACGATGAAGGCCTGTGAGCCAGATCTGGGCGCAGAGGCCCATGTAATAAGTTAGTTATTTTGAATTTTGGTTGTGGTGGCTTTGGAGGCCCTAAGAACTCGAAACATAAATCAGTTCGTGGTTAATTTAGTTTTACTCGAGCTTTTCTTCCCTTTATCGCTTGGATTGTGTTCTCGTACGATTTACTTAGCACGCAGTCGTGTCCTTTGGCGCAGGGGAGCGAGTGGAGGTACCGTAGCCTAGGAGGCGTAGGTGATCTCGTGGCTCGACTGCCCTCGAGATTCAGGGTGCTCTTGCGGCCTCGCAGGTCATGTAGGATCGTGTAAGATCCTAATCTAAGCGACAGGGGGTGAACTCCTTTTTAAAGTTATGAATTGTTATTAGATCTACTTAGCATGCGGTCGCGCCCCTAGACGGTGTGAGTACCGTAGCCTCGGAGGCGTAGGTGATCTCCTGGCTCGAGAGCCCTTTCGAGCCTTAGGGTGCTCTTGCGGCGCTTATCGATCTAAGAAGTAGTTCTTAAAGTTTAAAAAGAAGTGCAAGTTTTTTTTTCGGGGACTGGGGGTTCCCCCTTTGTAGCCCCCGAGGGAGGGTCGATTCTGGGAGTGCAGAGTCGATCCTTCCTCATTGTGGAACAAAAGTTTGGACATTGTTGTATTCTTTATTCATGAAAAAGAAATTACAAAGCCTCGAAGCTTTCTAAGGAAAAAAGCGACGTAGATGTTCAATGTTCCAAGCGTTGGTGAAGATTTCACCCTTCTCGTTGGATAGCTTGTAGGTGCCCGGCTTCAGTACTTCTGCGATGATGTACGGTCCTTCCCATGGTGGCGTGAGCTTGTGGCGTCCCTTGGTGTTCTGGTTCCGTCGTAGCACCAAGTCACCGACGTTGAGGTCACGCTTGCGGACGTGTCTGTCGTGGTAGCGTCGGAGACCTTGTTGGTACCTGGCAGAATGCAACAGAGCCACATCTCGGGCCTCCTCGAGCTGGTCGAGGGCATCCTCTCTTGCGGCGTCGTTGTTTCTTTCGTTGTAGGCCTTCAACCTTGGGGACCCGTATTCAATATCAGTTGGGAGCACTGCCTCAGAACCGTAGACTAAGAAGAACGGAGTGAACCCCGTGGCTCGACTCGGCGTTGTTCTTAAGCTCCACAGGACCGAGGGCAGCTCGGCAGCCCATCTCTTGCCATATTTGTTTAGCTTGTCAAAGATTCTAGGTTTCAGGCCTTGTAGGAGCATGCCATTGGCACGTTCCACTTGGCCATTTGTTTTTGGATGAGCCACGGCTGACCAGAGCACACGAATGTGATGGTGGTCGCAGAAATCCAGAAACTTTTTACCAGTGAACTGAGTGCCGTTGTCCGTGATGATACAGTTGGGGATCCCAAAGCGATGAATGATGTCGGTGAAGAAGATCACAGCTTGCTCGGACCTGATGCTGGTGATAGGGCGGGCCTCGATCCACTTGGAGAATTTGTCGATGGCAACTAGCAAGTGGGTGAAGCCGCCAGTTGTCCTCTTTAAAGGTCCGACAAGGTCGAGCCCCCAAACGGCAAACGGCCATGTGATGTGGATCGTTTGTAGAGCATGTGCCGGAAGATGGGTCTGTCTCGCATAGTACTGACAGCCTTTACAGGAGCGTACTAGCTTGACGGCGTCAGAGACTGCGGTCGGCCAGTAGAATCCTTGTCGAAAAGCATTTCCGACGAGGGTTCGAGGTGCTGCGTGGTGACCGCAAGCCCCCGAGTGCAGATCGCTGAGCAGGTCCCTGCCTTGCTCATTCGTGATACAGCGTTGGAGAATGCCAGTAGGGCTGCGGTGGTACAGCTCCCTACTGTCGTCAACGATCACAAAAGTTTTGGCCCGGCGAGCGATCCGTCGAGCCTCGGTCTTATTCGAGGGGAGTTCCCCTTGGATAAGGTAGTCGAGGTACGGAGCGCGCCAGTCAGGCTCGGGGCCAGATGGTGGGGTCGAGCCTTCCACCTGCATGGCTTCAGCCCCGGTCGAGGGGGCCTCGGCCTCAGGTGGGGGTCGAGTGACGTCCCGTCGAGCCCCTCGTTTGTTTCGAGGTCGACGGATGGCTGCTGAAGATCTTTTGTGAAAACGTCTGGTGGAACCGTAGTTCGACCGGACGCGATTTTTGCCAGTTCATCGGCGGCCTCATTATACCTGCGTGCGATGTGGTTGAGCTCGAGGCCGTGAAACTTGTCCTCGAGGCGCCGCACCTCTTGGCAGTAGGCTTCCATTTTGGGGTCGCGGCAACTCGAGCTCTTCATGACCTGGTCGATCACGAGCTGGGAGTCGCCTCGAACATCAAGGTGTCGGACCCCGAGCTCGATGGCGATTCTCAGCCCCGTGACGAGTGCCTCGTACTCAGCGACATTGTTTGACGCAGGAAAATGAAGCCGGATGACGTAGCGCATGTGAACCCCGAGGGGTGAGATGAAGAGCAAGCCCGCGCCTGCTCCTGTTTTCATCAACGACCCATCGAAGTACATGGTCCAGAGCTCGGCCTGGAGCTGTGCGGGAGGGAGTTGGGTGTCGGTCCATTCAGCCAGAAAATCTGCTAATACCTGTGACTTGATAGCCTTGCGCGGCGTATAGGACAGGGTCTCGCCCATGAGTTCGACCGCCCATTTAGCAATCCTACCCGAGGCTTCCCGGTTCCGGGCTATCTCTCTCAAGGGGAAAGAAGAAACCACAGTAACCGGGTGGCCCTCGAAGTAGTGTCGGAGCTTGCGCCGCGTCAGGACGACGGCGTATAGCAGTTTCTGAATTTGTGGGTATCGAACCTTAGTTTCTGAGAGCACCTCGCTGATGAAATAGACCGGCCTCTGGATAAGCAAAGTATGCGCCTCCTCGGCCCGTTCAACAACCAGGACCGAACTGACTACTTGTGACGTCGCAGCGACATACAGTAGGAGCGGTTCCCCTGGGGTCGGAGGGACGAGGATGGGTGAGTTAGAGAGCGTGGCCTTGAGTTTTGTGAGAGCTTCCTCAGCCTCGAGGGTCCGTGAAAAATGCTGCGATTTCTTTAGGAGACTGTACAGAGGGAGCGCCTTTTCACCGAGGCGTGAAATGAAACGGCTGAGTGCTGCAAGGCAACCAGTGACCCTCTGTACGCCCTTCAGATCTCGGATGGGGCCCATCTTAGTTATGGCAGAGATTTTTTCGGGGTTGGCCTCGATGCCGCGTTTGGATACGATGAATCCTAA
>JAKOGQ010000817.1:0-11015 GCA_022457205.1 Saccharum spontaneum
TAGGTTTGTTCAAATCTGAATTTTAAATCTAAGTATGCCAGTGTCATTTCCTTTATGCCAATTAAGGACCCTTAGGTGGCTTATTAAGTACTAACTTGGGGTTTTAATTTTTTGCATCTACGCCCAAGCCAAGGTATGTATGAGTGATAACTTGACCGCACCGTT
The DNA here is from genome assembly GCA_022457205.1 of Saccharum spontaneum. Taxonomy (NCBI): domain Eukaryota; kingdom Viridiplantae; phylum Streptophyta; class Magnoliopsida; order Poales; family Poaceae; genus Saccharum; species Saccharum spontaneum. The sequence continues at coordinate 166 of JAKOGQ010000817.1, forward strand.
ACCCTGTGGTCGAATGGTAGTGGTAACCTTCATATATGAAATAGCCATATATGTCGTTAGAGTTACATTCTTGCAACGTCGCACCTACGCCAAGGTAAGTGTGAGCTGGGAGAGCATGACCGTTCAACCATCGGTCTAGGGGAGAGTTAGCTGTGGTTACTGACATAATTACATGTTTAACCATGTAATTATGAAAGTACTTAATTGTGGGTACATTTGTTGGGTAGCTTTGATACCGAAGTATATGCATCAGAGGATGTATGTATGGAGAGTATTTAGTTTACTGCTTTCATTGTTTGGTATATTGGGAATTGTTGGGCTGCAATGAAATTTTCTGCAGGTACGCTAACCACGAATGCGTAAGTTGAATGTAGCTGACGACTAGCTCTATATCGAGAGAATGCGTGTTATGCCACCGACATAGAACGTGATTGCCACCTTAGGCTGGCAATCTTGTGAGGACGAATAAGACGAAGCATGCATCATCATGATTGTTGCTTTGTGCATATAACTATGCTCCTCCCACATTTGTCCTAATAAATAAGTAACTTGTGATTGATGTGCATGTACTAAGTGATTACTTTAGCATGCTTTGTTTTAGCTAAACTTGTAGTTAGTTCTGGTTGGATAAATTCTTGTTAGGTGTGAGCCTTCTGCTTAGTATTGGATGCTTAAGCTAACTTAACTAATAATCTCAAGTGTCCGCTTAAAACTGTGAAGCTGTGTAGATGCTTGTTATATAGGTAGTGTCATAGTTGTCACCTCTTTTGTCCTCGGTGAGCATGTGAGTGTTGAAGATGCTTTATCTAGAACAACGCTCACGTTACGTAATCGCATGGTCGTCGTCTCTAATTAGATTCTTCCGGTAGGAGCCAGAGCCTTAGACGTGTTGCTAGCCCTTGAATGTTTTTGTATCCATGCCTTGCTTGAACGTAGGCCCTAGCGTAGTCCCCTTATATGTTTGCTTAGGCCTTGGACGTCGCTACCTTTTGGAGATGCACTTGTTCCTATTGACCAACCAAGTTAAGTCCTAACGAACGTTGATCTTGACCACAGTGGTTGCTTGCCAAGTTTTGGAGACCATCCCAATTCCATGTTGGACCTCCCGATTGTCTCTCCTACAGGTGATACGAGCAACGCTAATCTCTCGTCGTCTGATCTAGAAATCTTTGCTTGCGAAATCAAGTGGCTATCTTATCAACCCAATCTCTGATCGGTGTATCATTTTGTTCTAGAAGTCTGCTAAAGTCCATCTCAACTTCTAACGTCTCTCAATGTTATTAATCTTGATCTCATATTGTTGTCCAACGTGACCGAGAACCCTTGCTCAGTTGTCTTCGGCAATTAAGCTATGTTCCCTTGCGCTGTGTTTTAATCTTGGGTCGCCTCCTTGTTGACTCTAAACCTTGTAACTACCCTTGCTTGCTACTCCTCCCTTGTCTGGTACTTGTTCTTACCACCCAATCGGTGCCACTTGAAATTCCACTTTGTTTGTGCGTTTAATAATGGTGTTACGATTAGCATTCTATGGTGCCGCGACGAAACCGAGAGCCTCCTGTGGGCGCGCACACAAGGTTGTGCTGCTCGGCACGCGCTGGTATCAGGGTTGCTATTCATGATCCATTATGAAACGACATCCGATGTGTTATTTCTAGTGACCGTTTTTCCTTGGTTATCTCCCTATATCTTATCTGAAGATTCATATCTTAGACCTTATGTAGAGATATCCCTTGAAGTTGCTAAGAAGATGACCTTTGAAGAACAGTCACCGACATAAACATTAACAGACTGCAAGAGGTGGTGACAAGTGACTCTCCGAAGTGTCCTTGTACGACGTCGGTCATCGATTGAGCAATGTATGTCATCCTTATTGAATCGAATGGGCACCTAACACTAAATGATTGGACAAGTTATCCATTGGAAAAGAACCGATCGTCACATGGTGCATATGACCTAACTATCAAAGTCTTGATCCTTGTGTAGATGACTGTCATACAGATGAAATCAACTCTCTTTGGTGCTGACTCCTTATCTGTAGACTTCGATGCCGACCACTTGTTTGTGCTTCGACTGTAATTATTGTGGTGGTCAAGAGTAAAGGTTAGAACTTTAAGAATTGAGAGACAAATGATTATTTACCAGTAAGAAGGTTAATCTCCAGTCAAGTAACGATTCCTCGATAGCTATGATGGTTATGTCTCAATGAACAATAGTAAGCAAAGAGGCCATGAGCCGGTCAGCAATGCAGGTGTTGCATCTTCTCCAAATGCGCTATCAAAGTTAATTCATCTTGGACAATCATGTATATAGTACAAGATGTTGTATTAGCATGTGAAGAACTAGAGAAAGCATGTCCATAGTTTCGATCTACATCATTGTGCCCCTAAGTACCACGAACAGTTTTGGTTCAAGGTTCTATTGGATGAAATACCAGAAAATATACAGAAATGGTTCCTTATCTACGTAGGGATGCCCTCCATGTGGAATAATGCTTTGTGCTCCTGTGAAACAGCCCACAACTTCAATGCTTGTGCATTGTCAAGATTGGTGACTAGATCAACGGTTGAACTTGTTCCCTGAGAAACATGTCAGGAAGACTATAGCCTCCATTCTCAGCTAGAGAAAGGCTTCTGCTGACTATGAGAAAGATCAGAGAGTGCCAAAACACACACCTCAACATGTGAAGCAAAAAAAAGGAAGAACATGAAATCTATCCAGAATTTTGTGGCACTACACCGGCTATCTACAAGCCAACGGTTAGTGACCCAAACGAAGTTGGATTGACCCCAAAAACTTGGTAACCTCATTCCTTGCTTAGGACCCTTCAATGTCTTAAGTTGGTATGAGTCTTGGTTGAGTAAAACATAGGATTTGAGAGATGTCTTGTCAGCTTGGTCTGATGCCATTTCAGAACAGAGCTATTTTGGTGGATGGGTTGTTGGATAGTCAAATGGTGTCCGTTTGAGCTCAATTTTGGTGAGTAGTTAGAAGACTCATGGATCTACCTGCCCACCAATATTTGTGCATATTGGAGCAGTAGTTTATGTGATATGAACAGAAAACAAAAGGGATACAGAATCGGTGGTTTCTCTGTTGACTGCGATCATCCTTCGCATCGGAAGGTTATGTTTGTAATGCATGCCAAGAACTTGCAATTGATAGGTATCTTGCTGTTAGACAACCCTCAGTACCCTTGGAAAGACTAATTGCACCCCTATGTGCCTTTGTATAAGAGATCTTCTTAGGTAACATTTGGCAGACATCCAGTGCCGACAGAGTCAGCTATCATTTTCACTGTTCCCTCAATAGACTCAGATAAACAGTGTTGGCATCAAAGAAAGAGAACTACACACGTGGAGCAATATGTAGTTCTCCATCAGTTGGCATATGAGTGAGTGAATAGTCTATGACTAGTATAGACATTGTCTATTGGTTAGACAGTTTCTGATAGCCTCAAAGAATGATTATCTCGTATATGGATCCAACCCTTATCGGAAGTTGTACATGTTATGCCACTAGAAAAGTAAATGCTATGAGTAATTAGTCCATGCTCGTAGTACTCTCTGTGCACCATGAACGAAGTACCGTATTGTCTTGGATTTCTCCTAAAATAATAATGCTTCATGGAAGTCAGTGAAGGAAATTCTTCAGACAAAAGTTTCTGTGTAGGGTGATTACCAGAAAGTTATCTTCCAAATTAGCCTCTCTGCTACTTGAAGCTAAGCAGCCTGATGCGCTTGCAGATGTTGGAACTGGATAACATGCTTCTCTTCCCTTGTAAAGTTCTTCGCACCGAATCTCGGGACGCGATTCTCTTAAGGGGGGAGGGCTGTAACACCCGAGGTGTTTGCCACCAGTTAAGCAGTGGGTTTGAGCTCAAATATGATAGATTAAGTGGAGATGAGAATGTCAAGGTCAACCTATGGACAGGAGCCCCAACCTAAACTTGGATGTTGCACCATTGCTTTACATATAGTCCATTTTCAAGATATATGCTCGGGTGGTGTTATTGCAATATCTTCATGTGTCTCACCTTAGTACCTATCTATATTAGTCACTGGCAAAGTTTCATGACGTTTGGAATCAAAAAGTCACATGAAATGATAAGTTATACGCTCATTGGAATGACTTTACTAAGTGCTGGAATTGTATTATTAAGTGGATGGAAATATAGATCATCACACAAATCTTGCAACCTTGCCCAAATGACTCTAGATGAACTCTACAACAAAAGTCATGAAGAGTTCATGTTGAGCAAAGGTCAAGAAATTGCCCCGATTGGCCTAAACCCTAGTTTCAGCTTTACCGGGTTGATACTTTGACCAAAGTGGAAGTTTGACTTCTGTACCAGTTATGAGGTTTGACCTTAAACAAAAGTTATAGTTCATCTTGTGTAAAACAAACTTTATTTAATGGTCAAGAGCTAGATCAACTTGAAAATAAGTCAAATAGAGGCTCGAAGTTGGAACCTGCTGCTGATTTCAACACTTAGAATTATTCTAAGTCTGGAGTTTCACTAAGCAACGACGTTGGCATTCCGCGTTCTCCAAATTTTGTTAAGCAACTTGATTTGGTACAAAAACAAGAGTTGGAGTTTACACCTTGGTGAAGAGCATACAAAAAGTTGGATTCAGTTTGAAGAAGTTTTGACCACCGAAAGCGAGTTTCCGTGACTACCGTCAAGGTGTTGACACTGCTGTTTTGACATACATTTATCTTCTAATATGTTTTGCTAATGGCTGAACCCCCTTAATGAAAAACGTAGAGCTTCGTGCGGGCTTCGATCTTCGTATTCGGCCCAGGTCCTGATTCGGCCGGGAAATAGCCCAAAATCGCGTCCCACGCTGATCCCGTCGTCGCCCGCCAACTGTTCGTGACAACGCCCCAACGGACGACACGCACCCTGTACGTGGCCGCCATGCGCCTCCGCCGCTGCCGCGCGTCCCACCTTTGGCCACGCGCCCTGCGCCCTGCTGCCGATGAGGAGGGGCACCAGCACGCCCTTTCCATCCCCCTCTCCACTCCCTGCTCGCTCCCTCTCGCTCTCCAGAGCCTGCGCGCGAGTGCCAGAGAGTGGCCACCATGGGCGCCGCCGCTGAGCTTGACGCCGTCGCGTCCTCGCTGCCTCCGAGCTTCCCCGCGTGCGCCACCATCTCCGCCTCGCCCCTCCTTCTCTCTCGCGTGCGCTTGTCGCGACTGAATTCCGCCGGAGAGTAGCAGCCGCCGGCGCGGTCACCTTGACGCCGTGACCTCACGTGGCTGGGCCTCCACGAGCCCTCTCCCGGCCGCCTCCAACCACCAGTGGGTGCGCAAGGGCCCCCTGGTGCTCCCCCGCCCCTCATCCGCCGCCGACGTACCTTCTCCGGCCGCAACAGCAAGCTCCGGCCATCCTCTGCTCTGTTCTTCCGACCAGGGACCTCGCGCAGCAATTCGACTAAAGGGAGGGGTGTAACTGCACTGTCATAGACTCAGATGAATAGTGCCGCAAGGACTGATTCGTAATTATTTTTGTAGGAACTTTGGAAAATCATAGTAAATTGTAGAAAAATCGTAAAATAGCAAATGAGGACTTTTTGGAATCCTTGTGAAATTCTCTATGCACTAGATCTATGATATTGCATGTTTTAGTTCAAAGTTTTCTCTGTAAAAATGGATTTGTGCAGCTAGGTTTTCATTGCTAGATGTATTTGTCATTTTCATAACTGTAGATCTAGGGCTCCAAATGAAGTGAAATTTTTGTGGCATGCTACTCATATGATGATTGATGTGTGGTAAAAATTTCATGAATTTTGGTTTCCATTTGAGTGAGTTATTAGTGTATCTTGCTATCACATGAATTCTTGTAATAGCAATTTGTCTTTTTCATGGAGGTTGACATACATATCCAAATGACTTGAAATTTGTACAGTAGACTATTGGGTGTATGTAAGAGCCACTGTAATTTTTATAGATTTTATTATTGACATTTTGTATATGTTTATTATTTCACCTTGCTATTTAAATAAATTAAGAAATGCTTTAAAAGAAATTATTTAATGATGAGCACTATGCTTTTTGGTGATCATTTAACATGCACTTTATGATGGTTACATTGGTTGTGGCCAAATGTATGTTTGGAATGTAATTTAATATTTATTCTTGCAATTGATGCTTTCCTGGACAGTTTCTGGGACTTTGGTAATTGCACCATGAAAATGATGTTTGTTGAGAAATATTCTTATAACAAAGTTGTAGATAACTTATTAATCTAGCTTGTGTTAAATTTTGGTGGCATTTGGCCTTATAGTTTGTGAGTAATGACTGTTTCAAGTTGGGTTCCAGAAATAGTTGTTCTCTGGAATCTTTGGACCAGATTCTGTAATTATGCATGTTTGACTTGGTTAACTTGAGAATCATGCTAAGATGATTAAAGATGAATTATGGACAATTTCATAAGCTTTCCAGAATGTCTTGTTGCATGGCTATTGGATTTGTATAACTCCAGTTATGATCAAAACATGTAGATGTTGTTTGCAGTCCAGAAATTGTCAGATGCTAGTTATGGTCGTTTACTCCATGTGTTGCTAAGTGTGGCTTATACCCTTGATGATGGTCAAGTTAAGATACTTGTGATCTTGTTAAGCTTGTGTTATGCTTGATGTGCTTGGCCTCTTTAATTAGTTGTGTGATGTTAGTTAATTAGCTTTTGGTGTCTATGTCTTAATCGTGTGTTTACATGAATGATTATGTGATGCATCTTGTGTTACCATTCATCATATTCATACGCATGCATCTTGCATCTCATTTAGGTTCGCTAGATGCACCACGTGAAGGATGAGATGTTGAAGCCAAACCTGAAGACGGTGTTTGGTGGACCTATCCCGAAGATGGAAGGACTAAACAAGTGTCGGGTTGGGAGATGCTCGCCGAGCGAGTGTCATCTGTCAATCACTAACCCAGTGTTTGATCCCAGGCAAGCCCCAGAGCATTCTAAGCCTCCTATTTTATAAAAGCAATTGAGTATATATATGTTATATATGTATTGTTGCATTAAGTTATAGGAGTTGATTGAAAACACTTGCTGCATATATATCCGTTTCCTTGTCCCGCAAATATGCCTGAAATCCTATTTTTGGTTCGGGATCGAAAATATTGCTTAGCCCTGCTTAGACCGGTAGCGATCGGTGATTTTCTGTCACCGGCAACTATAGGTGGTTACTGGAATACTTTAGCTATGGAATGGATGATATCCTGGAAATAACCAAGTGTTGATGAATAATTGGAGACCGGGCGGAATAAGTATGGGGCAACCAGACAGGGTTCTGGGCTGCTTGTAGTTTCCACCTGTGTCGATTAAGGACCGTCCGTTGTTGGGCCTCGGGTCATGTTGAACGCATGCCTCACATTTAGCTGGCCGAATAAAGTACCTTTCGACCGCGAAGCCGGGAGATTATTCGGGCCGAGTGGATTGCCCGCAACGCATTGTACCGGAGCAGTAGTGGCAGGAAACGGGGGCGCGATGATAAGGCCAAAGAGCAGTCGGGCGGCCCCCGGGTACATGTGGTTCCTGGCAAGCTCGCGACTTTACCTGAATGGTTGACTCGGTGACCAATACCTCACTTTAGCGGGTGAGTGAGGTTTGTGTGAGGAATAAATTACCAGCTGGTCAATAATCGATTCGAATCGCCATCGCTCCTGGATAGTGAGCACTTGACTCGAGTTACTGCATCGTAGTAATGATGATGGAACACAGACGGTTATGTGGATAATATTGGAAATGCTAAACTTGAGATGGTAACCTTTGATGTTAATGGTTAATCAAGTGATTGCTTTAGCATAGGTGCTTACCTAGATTGAATAGGTTATAATAAATATGATGCAAAAGGACTTAATTTAGTTTATTCATGATAACTTATGCTTTTCGCAAATGAGTCAAGCTAGTCCACTGAAAGAAAGCCTTGCATACTCCTTGGTGTCATATTATTTCTGGTTTATGACGGGTAAGTCTAGCTGAGTACCTTCTCGTACTTAGGGTTTATTCCCACTTGTTGCAGGTTGTGATGTATCATAGCTACTGCAAGAATTGGAAGACTCCGGCTGTAGTGGCGGAGTGTGATCATGGGCATGATCCTTCTGAGCTATCTTATCTCTCATGCTTTTATGGAAAATTGACGTTGGTACTGGCATGTATTTGAATTAAGGTGATATTAATTTCAAACTACTTTGCTTCCGCTACTTTTGAACTTGAGTTGTAATAACTCTACTGAACTCCTATATATGTTGAATTACTTATAAAATGGATGTAACATATGACCTGTTATGTTGGACCACTACGATCTTGGCTTGTATGTTGGTTGGTTTGAAATCCCTCGGGATTTTATTGGACTACCGGAGTTATAAGAGCTTAAGTACGGGAATTTAATTGCTCCGGCGATTGTTTTTGTACTTTTGTTCTTATAATTTGGGCGGTTCCGTGACAGCCGCCGCCCTCCGGTTGCTCTCTAGCTTCGTTCTCGCGTGGGGTAAGGTCGCGAGGATGCGCTCTTTCTTTTGGTGCTTTCGGTTTGGCGAATGGTGTTCGTGATGGTCGTCTTCACTAGCTCCGGCGAGCTCGGGCTCCATCCGGCCATGGCGCCGCCGCCAGGGTTACTGTGGCCGCCGGCCATTCTTTCCCTCTCTCCTCCGATCCAATCCGCTCCGTCCAAATCGAATCTAACGGCTGAGATTAAAAGATACCGTTTCGGCTGACGTTTTTGCTAAAGAGTCCCTGAGTTTTTATCTTTTCGAACCCGCGGTCCAAAGCGTAATCTGGAAAATACATTTTTATTAAATGAAAACGTAATTCGTTTCGGAAAAAGAAAAATACGCTTTCTGATATTTACAGTTTTGTCATTCAATTTGTTTTAGTTGTAGAATCTTCGTTTTAACTCCGATTTGGTCCATTCAAATTGCGTTAGATTCATATTTGCGAGCTCTATGTAATTATAGAACTGTATAGTAGGTTTGGATTAATTTATTTTTGAGTTTTAATTAAAGTATTTATTTTTCTATAGGAAATCTTTGGGAATTCATAACTTTGTCGTTTTAGCTCCGTTTTTCGTGATCTTCGCGTCTGTGTGATCCTAGCGAGTTGTAGATTCGTTTTAAAGACTTTTTATCTTTTTTTTACTGTTAGTGTATTGTTCTAATTATAGCCTTGTTTGTCTATGCATGATTGCCTCTGGATGTGTGTTGTTGATATTGGTTGATCGAGTATAGACGGTGAGCAATTCGTTGGAGATCAAGAGCCTTACTACGAGCAAGATCTTCAGGACCAGTTTGAGCAAGGCAAGTATAACATGGGATTATCCTTGTTGTCCTATTCACCTTATGCAATTAATATCATTATGCATTTATTCCTTGTTAAGGATGACTTAGTGATTGATCCTATACCTTGGTACCTACTGTGATGCAATGAGTAGTATAGCTAGTGCTTAAACATGGACTATGATCATGTAAATTGATTAGAGGAATATGCAACAAACATTAAAAGATGATTTTGATTAATGTTTAAAGGGGATTAGAGCATGGGGGTTACTTTTGATGCTCTAATTGCTCTCCATAAGGACTCATCTATAAGCGATAATCCGGGATTTACAGTATAACCGTGGGGGCTATATGGCTCTAGCTTTAGTCATATAGAAGGACATTTTCTAGCTTGTTAGAGGTAACCTTTTTGGCGTAAGAATGGCTTGATGAATCGGGTATAGTGCGGCCTCTGTCCTTATGTGTATAGGTTGTGGGTTATTGTGCCATTTGGAAGGGGGGCTCTACATCTGTTTGCCGAGTGAATCTAATGGCCCTAACTTGTTAGACGAACCTTCGAAAGACTTCATAGTGTTTACCCTGCCTGCTCACCTTGGTAGTGTTTTGGGAGTAATTAACCCGGGCATTTGGGTAACACGACTCACAGTGAAAGTGTACAACCTCTGCAGAGTGTAAAACTGTTATAAAGCCGTGCTCAAGGTCATAAGTGGCCTTGGACCCTTATGGAATAGTTGAATAATTGTTTATGGTTATGTTTTTGCTATTCATTAATCATTTCACATGGATCATATGTTTATTGTTTACATTGAGACATTTTGATATGCTAAAATCATGTTAACTAAAAGCTACATGCTGATAAACTAATGATTATGCCTTTTTGAGCCTTATGAACCCCATGTTACACTTGTTGAGTACGAGATGTACTTACGCTTGTTTATTTTTCTTACTTGTATAAAAATTCCGGATGGGTAACAGATGGAGGTAATAGTGACTACTACGCCTACTTCCCTGAAGATTACTAGTCTTATTGTCAACCAGTCAATGTACCTGTGACTGGAGCTATCACGAGAGATTTTTATTTATACTTCCGCTACATTTGTGTTAAGACTATGTGTTTAAATATCGTGATGTAATAACATTTGTGATGATACTTCTGTTATAATTTGTGAACTTATGTGTGATTGATCTCTGGGCGCACATAAGGGTATGCATTCCATTTGGTCGATAAATGGTGTGACAACATGTGCCGTTATTTTGATGTGATGAGAATCTTCTTTTTGCATAATAAAATTTAGGGTTGAATTTAGGAAAAAGGGCAAACCCCGACCCGCCCATCCCCGACTCCGCACAGGCGCACAGTAGACCAGCGGCGCCGCCCCCGCCTGGCCCCTGCCTGCGCGCCAAACCTGGCCCCCGCACAGTAGACTACGGTCGACTCGTACGTGATGCAGCCATGCAGGACGCGATTACAGAGCTGTCCTGGTGCGTCGCTGCCGCCTGCAGCCACGAGTGCCGTAGCCACAACCAACTGCGTACGAGCCAGCATGCGATGCAGTGCGTGAATG
>JAKOGQ010000819.1:0-25000 GCA_022457205.1 Saccharum spontaneum
AATATGCTGAAAGACATCATAAAACCTTTCAAGATATACAAAATTATTTAATGAAGATATATCAAGGGAAAGAAAGGCATTTAGGAATAACTGTTAATGCAAATATATTTCCCCTACTTCATCTTGATGATAAATTTATTGTCAAGCCTCATCAACAATTTATAATACTCAGGGCTGACATAAACCTTAAATATTTTAGAAATATACAAAGAAATACTGGAGATGATATCTTTTTACAAACCATTATTGATCATGGGTTAATCCATGATATTTATGGTACACTTGAAGAAATTCTTCAATCTGACCTTGGAAAGGCTATTAAAGAAGCATGCAAGAAGTTAGCCTGTATTCAAGGGAAATATAAGATTAAATTCTCCAATCCTCCAAAGTTTACACAACCAATAAGACCAGCATGCCATGATATATATATTACAAAGGGTCAATATAAATTCCCTAATGCATGGAGAATTATGAAGAATTATTTGTTAAAGATATTAACCATGATAATTGGAGAATTTTTAGTGAAGCAAAAGAGTTAGAAGGGAATATCAAATTTGCTCCTGAATATCATATGATGTACCAAAATAAAATAATAAAAGTATTCTTATGAGAATACTATAATAAATATAGTATATTGCAAAGAGAAGTTGGAAGATTGATCAAGCCCAATTATGACGCAAAATGCCAACTACGAAAAGAATATAGAGAATTGTTGTCTTGGTATGAAATATGGCAACCGGATGAACCAGACAACGAAGAAGATATTGATTAATAAGAGAAGTTATATAGCCTCAATACAATATCTATATATATAAAAGAATAGTCATTCCTTATGTTGATAAGGTGTTATCAACAATTCTGTTGTGGGAAGATATTATTATACACATGTCTTGATTAGTGATTTGATGTTTGCACATCAATCATTCGGGCGTGGAGTCCCCGTGATCTTCCTACACTTGTAAGGTAATCCCTCAGGTTTATGGTAAGTGCTTGGGGTTTCCCGATAGGGAAAGCCATATGTAAACTTGCTCTGTGGAAATGAATTAAACTTTCCTATTTTAATTCCTGTTTTCCTTTAAACTCGTTCATATGGGGCGATGTCTCTATGCTAGGGACCCTAGAGGAGAAACCTCTGTGTGTGTTGTTCTCGTGTTAGCCCTGGAGCGGCGTTTGTAGAGAACCTTGTTTGCGCAGAGAAGTGTTCTCTTCGGGTGGAACTGCCTGGAGAGACGATAGAGTCTGAGTCCTGTGTGTTCGTGGCTGGGGATAGCGAGGGAGAAGAGCTGGTTAGCTCGGTTCTGGAGCGAGCTAGTGATGCATACGGTGAGTACCGAGTAGGACTAACACAAGTATAGTCTCACCACCGGCTGAATCCTTGGTCTCGCCAGCCTGCAAAGATCCTGTGAATCACGTGCACGCATAATCCGCATACTCACTAAGCACGTAGATAATAATCACGCACGTCGCTCTCGTCAGATAGTCTATTTAATATATTTTAATCTATTCTACATCCGCCAGCTCCAGAGAATAATAAAGTATTAAGGCGTATAGTGCTTGAATAGCGATCGAAGCATAAAATATTCTAAAGGCGCATAGTGATTGCATAGTAAGGAATTTGGTTGTTTGCTTGAGTCACTCCTGGGTGCGTTGTTCATACTTCCGAATTTAAATAGTACCTAGTATTTTGAATAGTGACACGAATTTGAATAGTATCTGCTGAATTAGTAACTCAAAATTTAATTTTTAAGTTTCAAATTTTCTCCCGTTTTTCGTAGTATCCAATAGTAGTGGTATGATATTATTATACATATGTCTTGATTAGTGATTTGATGTTTGCACATCAATCATTCGGACGTGGAAGACTAACCTAAAATATCGCCTGAAGATAACGTCTATCAGAGGATAGCGCAAAAAGAATATACAGTGACACTACTTTAGCCACGACAATTATTGGAGACAGCTCACCGTCCAGATGTCCAAGCAACAGTAGAAGACGATAATTGAATGCTTAGTCTCGAAGGCAATCCAGCAGATGAGCTCGAAGGACACCAGAAGATAAGCTCGAAGGTAATCCAGAAGGCTCCTCTCGCTCTTTAAAAGCAGAAGTCCGACGCCTGCATTCATCATCGAATCCGAAGACACAACACCATCGACAACATCACCGCAGAACCTCAGAAGACCTCTCCACATAAGACAACCACACCCACTCCACTATACACCATGAAGACATGATTTCAGAGACTCTCTAAAGATCATCCACCTCCTATAATTAGCCATCTAGTTAGTACTACTCTACCAGTGTTGTAAAAGGTAATCCCTCAGGTTTGTCGTAACTAGGTGGAAGCTTGTAAGGTAATCCCAAGCACTTACCACAAACCTGAGGGATTACCTTACAAGCGCAGGAAGATCACAGGAACTTCTTTATTCTCTAATTTACAACACTGGTAGAGTAGTACTAACTAGGTGGCTAATTACAGGCGGTGGATGATCTTCAGAGAGTCTCTGAGATCATGTCTTCATGGTGTATAGTGGAGTGGGTGTGGTTGTCTTGTGTGGAGAGGTATTCTGAGGTTCTGCGGTGATGTTGCCGATGGTGTTGTGTTTTTGGATTCGATGATGAATGCAGGCGTCAGACTTCTGCTTTTAAAGAGCGAGAGGAGCCTTCTGGATTACCTTCGAGCTTATCTTCTGGCGTCCTTCGATCTCATCTGCTGGATTGCCTTCAAGACTAAGCATTCAATTATCGTCTTCTACTATTGCCTGGACAGCTGGACGGTGAGCTGTCTCCAATAATTGTCCTGGCTACAGTAGTGTCACTGTATATTCTTTTTGCGCTGTCCTCTGACAGGCGTTATCTTCAGGCGATATTTTGGATTAGTCTTCCACGCCCGAATGATTGATGTGCAAACATCAAGTCACTAATCAAGGCATGTGTATAATAATATCTATTCACGGTAGAATTGTTGATAACACCTTATCAACATAAGTATATATATATATTTTTATTGAAGTCTAATATTCTCGTTGTTGTCCATGACCTCGGATGTCCAATATGTTATCATCTAACATATCATCATTACTATCATTATTAGATATTTGTATATTTATTTTTGACTCATAGTCTTTTTGTATATATTCTTCATAATCTTTATTTATATTTTCTTCATAATCTTGATTTAGAGATTCAAACTTTCCATTTATTTCGTGTCTTACTTCTTGTAAGACTTCTTCCATTATATTTTTCTTTAATCGAGAAATTATTGATTCAACCTTTTCTTTTAACTTTTTTCAATAAAATCATCATTCAGTAATTCTATTTCTTTCTTTACAACATCTTTATATGAGGGTGTTTTTGAAGATCCTTCTTCTTTTATATTTATTCCTGACAAATTTGTCTTCACCTCTTTTGCCCTTTTGTATTTTTGAATATAATCTTTTGCTGCTGATTCTATGAAATAGTTTACTCCCAAAATACTTCTGGCATATGAAAGAGCTTGATCAATATCTGTATATTTTTTCCATGATACTCCTCCATCATTTTCTCTTTTGACTTGTTGAGCTATAATTGATTCAAATGTTACATATATTCCTGGTGTTTTTCCTCTATATATAACATATATGGGTTTTTTCTCTATATTGCCAGATGGTTCTTTTGGCTGTATTTTTTCATTAATCATATGAAAATATTCAGCTAAGCTATTCAATATTGCTAGCATATAACCTCTGTCTTCTCTCTTATTATTGTATTGGAACCAGAAATTGTCTAAGATGCATTCTTGTATTTCATCTAGAACAATATGGTCTTGAGTCTTAAATTTAAATGTATTTGGTGGAAAAATTCTTAACTTATTATCAGTTCCAAAACTGAAATATTCACCTCCGATAGGACTTACTCCTTTCCTCATTCCTGCAAAATAGATGATCGTGAAAATATATCAGGTAAAGTATTATCTTTTCTTTTTATATGCTCAAATATTACTTTATAACCATTTCCAGTAATAATATCTTTAAATAAAACCCATCGTCTAGTTGAACTTTTCTTACCATTAACTTTATTATAATATTTGTATATAGCTTCACAGTCTATCCTTACTGTGAACTCTTTGAACCCTAGGTATAATCTAAAAGCATTTATTGCATTGATAACAACTAAAATTTCTCTATCTGTATTGTTTATTGCTTTTAACTTATATTTCCCTGAAGCATATCTACATATTTTTTCTTCTAATTTTGATGAGTATTTGTGCGGCTTTTGCTTAAGTATCGCACCCCATCCTAATTCTGATGCATATGTCTCTATAATAAAATAATTATCATCTAAAGGTAGCTCTAAGGGTTTTAAATCTTTGACCCTTTCTTTTATAATTCTTACTAGTTTTATGTCTTCAGAGTTAAAATGTTTTTGTCCATTTTTTTCTTAACTTTGCATACAGTGGACCAGCTAGATTTGCTAAATTCTCAATATAATTTCTAGCATAATTTATTATTCCTAAGAATTATTGCAGAGTCTTTTTATCATTCATCACATCAGAAAATTATAAAATTTTCTTTGCAATATGATCTTGTAAATGAATTTTTCCATCTCCAATTTCATGACCTAAGAAGATTATCTTTTCTTTGCATATTTCCATTTTTCTTTTAGAGAGTATTAACCCATGCTGCTCTACCTTTCTAAAAAATATTTCTAAATGAGCTATATGTTCTTTATAAGATTTTAAAAAGATTAAAAGATCATCAATATAGACCAATATAAATTCTTGATTTTCATTAAAGATATTTTGCATTTTCCTTTGAAATAAGGCAGGGGCATTTTTTAATCCTAAAGGCATTACTATCCATTCAAAATGACCTTGACATGTGAAAGTTGTCCATTCTATTGATTCTTCTGCCATTTTTACTTGCTAAAACCCAGCTTTTAAATCAAATTTAGAGAAATATATACATCCTTGTATCCTATTTATCCATTCTTGCTTATTTGGAATATTATATCCATCATCTATAGTATTATCATTTAGTCTTTTATAGTTAATAACCATTCTTGATTTTTCTCTAGCTATTTCAGCATGATTTCTAACTATAAATGCTGCTGACCTATCAGGACTTCGGCTTTCTCTTATGGCTCTTAGCTTTACTAATTCTTCTATATGCATTTTAAATATATATATATATTATAAGATTGAGTAGCTGCTATGCTTAGGTTTAACGGTAGCATGGGTAACCTGTCGTTACTCACAAACAGGTGAACATTATTATCACTCTCATAATAAAAAGATGGAAAGCTTGGTTGCACCGTTTCCCTGTCTGTATTGATTGAGGGCCGTCCATTGTTGTGGATGGTAGTCAGATCACAGATTTATTATCCCAAGCACATACTTGCTTATGGGAGCGGGAAGACTCGTTACTCTCTTGTCGTGGGTTTTGGCTCTTTCCGGACCGACTGATTGGAGATGGGGAAAGGTGGAGGTCTAAGCACCGCACTACGACCAGGCCACAAGTGTGAGGGCTTAAAGTCCAAGTTTGGACGGGGACCTAAACTCGTCGACAGGAGTGGAACAGTTGGTCTTGCTTGTGGCTGGGGTGCAAGCGAGATGTGTGTTTCGAGGTACCCAGCTATGACACATTGGTTCGTGAATCACCATTTCTACGTGATGGTACGACTTGGCTATGGTCTAGTGCCATAATAAGAACTAGAATATGAAAGATGGTAAAAATAGTTCGAATTGCTTAACTCTTGCTTGAAAGCAGAACAAGTGCTTACGTAGAATGGTTGGATAATAAACGGATCTTAACTGCTAATAAAACTTTATCTTAAGGACGAAATACTAGTAATGCTTTTCGCAAAACAAATAAAACATAAGCCATATAGTCTATCATATCCTTGAGAGTCGGGAAATATATTCCCACTAGTCGAGTAAGTCTTGCGAGTACATTGTGTACTCAGGGTTTATTTACCATTGTTGTAGGTGCAGCTTGAGGAGTTAGGTCTTATGTGGAGGATTCTTCTGGTGGGCACAGAAGGATCCTTGTATAATTTTCGCTAGATGTTTATTTTAAATTTCATCGTTTAATTATCGCACTCTGAACTCTGGTATTGTAATAAATAATTTTCAAGACTCTATGTTGTATGAAATGAACTAAGTATTTTAAGCTTTCGAGTTTTCCCTTGTAGTGTGCTCGACGGAACTGTTCAGATTAGCTCACTTTCGGGGTACTTAGTGTCTAGTGGAGACAAGTGTCTCTGGAAGTGAGTTACTTCGGGCGGTCCTGCCACACCCTGTGGCTAGCTGTCGCCGCATCGCACTCCCCTGGTCGGTCCGCAGCTGCCCCCTGCCCGGTCCGTGCCAAGGCCACGATGTCCCCTAGCCGGTCCGCCGATGACGCGAAGCTCCATCGCCGAGCTCGAAGAAATGGAGGGCGGCTCTGCTCCGGCGACCACCCCATCATGCCCCTTGGCCGATCCGCAGCTGCCCCCTGCCCGGTCCGCTATAAGGCTACAGTGTCCCTTGGCCGGTCCACCAACAACACAAAGCTCCATCGTCGGGCTTGAAGAAACGGAGGCTAGCTCTGCTCCGGCTGCCGCGCTCAACGGCTATCACGCCCCCTTGGCCAGTCGCTCCGCGCCACCCGCGAGCTCTAGACCGATTAACTTCACATGCTAACGAACCTCTATTTCTCCCAAGAAACAAAGAGATGTTGCGCTAAATACGTATGCTACAAGCATACATTTCTAATGTTTTAATGTTTCAGTGTTTCAGAGGTATGTTGCAAGTGTTTTATACGGATGTTGCAAAAGTAGATCTGGATGTTGCATTTGTTGCAAAGGTTTGTACACGTATGTTGCAAGCGTCTGTTCCTAATGTCTCATCTGTTTTTCAGACGTATATTGCAAGTGTTTCATCTGTCTTCTTTTATATGTTGCAAGTGTTGCATTTGGATGTTTCAAAAGTAGATCTGGTGTTGCACATGTTGCTTGGTTATATACGCATGTTTCAAGTGTTTCATCTGTTTCAGACGTACGTACGTTGCAAGTGTTTCATTTGATTTTAAAAGTAGATGTCGGGGAAACACATGCTGCTGCTAGTGCGCTGTCTTAGGTCACCTTGCCACCGTGGGTCACGCATCACTAGCCTGCTGGTGGTGGTTGTGTTGCTGCTGTGTGCATGCGGGCATGTGAAACGAAGCGGGCTTGGGATGGTCCCGCACATGCGTGGGCCCACACGGCCTCTTGAGCGGGATGGGTGCATCAGGCGTGGGTTTGGGAGCACTGTCTGATGCTAGCGCCCTAAATCGGACGTCTGAGCGCTAGCAAGTCCCTTTTATTTAACCTAACGACAGCAGCTCATTCAATCAACCCATGCATGCACTAACATGGGTAGTTAAATTGCAATTCTTTTTACTACCTTCTAGTTAATAAAGAGCTCAGGTCATTACCTGTGCACTCGGATATGGATGCTGTGGTCGGATGGTACTATGATAACAGAGGCCTTTTCTCTGTCAAATCGGCCTATAAGGTGCATCGAGTGAGTGAGGAGAGAAGAATGCAGAGAGCTCGGCCGGGGGTAGCAGAAGGAAGCACAGGAAAGACCGATTTTTGGCAGACTATGGAGAGTGGACTGCCCGCCGAAGATCAAGCACTTTCTGTGGCGTCTCAGTCAAAACACACTGGCCCTGAAAGAATTTGCAGAGACGGGGAATCAAACTTGACACGAGCTGCTGCATATGTCAGAGATTAGATGAAGATGGTGGGCACTTATTCCTGAAATGCAAGGAAGTGAAAAAGGTGTGGAGGGAATTGAACCTGGAAACTGTACGCTGTCAATTAGCTGAATGTGGATCAGCGAAGGAAATGATGGAACTCGTTCTGAAGATGGAGCCTAAAATGCAACTGACTGTGATATTGTTGCTCTGGCTCTGGTGGGATGAACGAAACAAATTCAGAGAAGAGGGAAGAAGAAGACCGGCCTTGGAAGTGGCGTATGTGACGGCTGCACTGGCAGATAAGTTTCAGGCTACGGGAGCCCAGTCCCTATTGCCGGATTTTCGCCAGAACCCAAAATGGACCAAACCTCAGCAAGGGAACTTCAAGGTTAATCCTGATGGGGCTTTCGACCACAGGAACGGTTCGCGCGGCTGGGGTTTCATCGTTCGCGATGACCAGGGCGCCGTGGTGACTGCAGGTGCAGGTAAAGAACGATTTCTACAGAGTGCCTTCCATGCAGAATTGCTTGGCTGCGCGGCTGGCCTGAAAGCAGCGACTCAGCTGGGAATTCGCAGAATAGTCCTAGAGACCGATGCCTCTCTTGTGATAACAGCCCTGGAGGATGATGCCTATCACCTATCGGCCATGAGTGGGATTACTACTGAACTCCGGCTTTTGCTGATGACTGAATTTGCGTATAGCAAAGTGTATGTATGCCCACGTTCATGTAATAAAGGAGCAGATGCCATTGCGGCTTATGTGTGTAAGTGTTCAAGTGATGTGTCAATCACTTGGGATGATGTACCTCACTTTCTTGAGGATTTGGTGACCAGCGATTCTGCTGAGTCCGATGAGTAACGAAGTTCGCGTTTCCAAAAAAAAAAAGAGCTCACCGGAATAAAATTGCAGTACTATTCAGCAGCTAGGCTGCAAAATAATGTGGTCCTATATAATTGCTATTTTTGGCAAAATAGAATAAATAAGGAAAGTTTTGATTAAAAAATATTTTTTTAGATCTAAGTGATCATGTGTGATCTGTTGAATACAGTGCAGGCTCCTGGCTCCATCACACGCCGATGCATCAAATTAGCACGGATGGAACTCGTGGTGCATGTTTAACTACATATGCTCATTCGTGGTTGACCAGCTATATCTAGACTAATCATACTATGTTAATTATATGACGACAAAAATATTATGACACTCAAGCAGGCGCATATCAGATCATCTCCGATCCTTTAATTTATCGGAACGTTGTAGCCACTCTTTGAGAAAACCAAGAGATGATCGATATCATCGAGGGGATCAGATGTGCCCAGCATTAACAAACGATCTCTCAGAAAACCGTATCTTTGACCTAATTAGTGTGAGGCCAGCTCCACGTTAACCCACTAATTGGCATTGCATATCATCTCGCGTCAACTACGTATCAATTTCATGGCAGGGAGGGCACTCTTGCATTTCATTCCATATATTTTTAGTTTGGCTAAATCTACGGTACTCCCATTACATGATAGGAGGTAATATTTTACAAACACGAGCCATTTATTTTTTTTAGATTTCACAAATTAATTAACTAAAAATAAACTAGAAAAGAGAAGAAAAGAAAAACTGCCAAATCTTCTGTACAATCATAAGGGCTTCATTGCTTTTTTTTTAAGGAACAGGAGGGGCTCAGGAGCCCCTATTGAAAATTTTATTAAAAAGCAACCAAGAGGATAACAAGAGCAAAACAAGTTCACAGAAATCTAAACGAGGGGAGGGAAGAAGGGGGGATTTAGGAGACAAAAAAAGGAGACAAAGAAAATTAAGCAAATTACACAAATTGCTCTAGCCATGAAACAATGGATGGAAAATATTTCTTCTTGGCCCTCCAAAGGAGCTGCCTGAAGGTGGCTTTGAATATCTCTAGACCTCTCAAGCTGCTTGCTGAAATCCCTTTGAAGATTACATCATTCCTTAGCGTCCAGATACTCCAACTCATGATGATTATGATTTCCATAAAGAAAGGGACATTTAGCTGCCTTCTGAAATCCTAAAAAATCTGATAGGGATCGTTGGAGTCATTAACTGTCACTCCTATTAGATTCCAGAAGACTTTGGCTAAATCACACTCAAGGAATAGATGCTCCAATGTCTCCTCATAATTATTAGCACAGAGAACACAATTATAGGAGGCCAACTGAAAATTCTTTCTCTTGAAGATATTTCATGTACTAAGCCTGTCCTTGGAGAGGAGCCAGAAAAAAAAACCTTATGCTTGTGTTGGCAGGATGATTTCCAAATCCACTTGAAAACAGGGTCCTGCATGTACCAATGAGGTGGTTGTAGGCCCTCTTGAAGGGGGCTACCCCAAATGTAATACCAAAATCCTTCCCTTCATCCAATTGCATGTTCTAGAAGATGTTCTCCATCTGCTGAAATTGCTCGAATGCTTCAATAGAGAATGGGAGATTAAACATACTAGTGACAGAGCTAACTGAGGTAGCATTTATGAGGGAAATATCAGGCTTTTGGCAAAAGAGTATAGCTCAGGGTATTCCAGTTTGAGTAGCTACCCATGCCAACAGTCATCCCAAAGGAGACAGGTGGATCCATCTAACACGGTCACAGAGGCCAATCCTTTGAACTTATCAAGCAATTTCAAAATGTCTTTTCACCAGAAGGACCCTTTTTGTGTGGTTAGGAAGCCTATCATTACTGTAATACTTCTCCCAGACAAGATGTACCCAAGGAATGTCTGCCTTGTTAAAGAATTTGAGAAGATTCTTTAGGAGAAGAGCCTCATTCTGAGATTTAAGGTCCAGAGCTCCTAAGCCCCCTTCATCCTTAGGCCTAGTGACCATTTTCCAAGCTGCTTTTTGCATGGATTCTATTGGTTTCATCAGATCCAGTCCACAAGCAATGCCTTCCTGAACTTATCCACTTGTTCTCTTATGGTTACATGAAGGCTGAAGGTGCTCATGAAGAAGGTTGGTAGGGAGGTAAAGACTGAATTAGTAATATGCAGTTTCCCAGCCTGTGACAGAAAAAAAGACAAGTGTTGACAAGTCTCCTTTCACATCTTGTTACTAATGGCAAGAAGTCTTCCACCCTTGGTTTGGTTAACCCAAGTGGTAAGCCCAAGTAGGTGAAAGGGAGAGAGCAAGTTGAGCAACCAAATGTTGCTGACAGCTGCTGAAGCTTATCTGTAGACAAGTTGATAGGTACCATCATTGACTTAGAGAAGTTGACCTTTAAACTAGTAGAGGTGGCAAAAGAATTTAGGAGGGCTTTCAAAAGGAACAACTGTCTTCTACACCCCTCCATGATGATCAAGGTATCATTAGCATATTGGAGAATTGGGAAGTCATTCATATATTGCAGTGGGATTGAAAGATTGAGCAGCCCCAAATCTTTTGCTGTATTGATTATGGATTGAAGGAGGTCAGCAGCTAACACAAAGAGTAAGGGGGAGAGAGGATCTCCTTGCCTTACTCCTCTTTTACAATGGAATATCTTCCCAAGGGTGCCAATCAGCAAGACAAGGGCTTCATTGCTACGATAGTATGTGTTGTGTGACATTCAATTTTCATACGTAAATGATCTGACTTCTGAAGATTTTAGTGATGATTGTATGGTCAGAACATAATCTCTTCTCATTGATATAGGCTAGGCCGCCGATACGTTTTCCTTTTTGTTGAAAAATTAGGCCGATACGGAATTACATGCGATGGTGCTTGGTCCTAAAAAAAGGAAAAGGAGGGTACGAGCAATGCCCTGCGAGGTATGGAAATTGATGTCTTGAAGATGCGAATTATCCGAATCCGTCTCCACTAAAACATGTAATATAGATATTTGTATTCGTTTCTAATATGGATACTCAATGGATGTATCCGAATTCGTTTTTTAGTATTTTTTTCTCTATACGGTTCCAGATCCGTATTCGACAAAAATATGGAATATCCGACATTTATCGACATCCGCAAAGAACAAGGTATAATGAATCTATTGAAAAGTTTCCTTTCCATGGCTAGTGACTAATTATTTAATTTCAAAATTAGTAATGATATATTGAAACTATTTGGTAGTATATTTATAAATAACCTTTAATATTAATTTAATACTATTAATGATATATAAATATTAAATTAATTCTAGTATTTTTCTAATTTAGTTTAAATCTAATATATTTGCTGTTGCAAATTATTTAATACTTTAATTTTTTTACATAAATTATTTTATATAATTTAAAATTTCATGATAAATACTATGTAATTAAATATTTATTGATAGCTATATCATTTTCAGTGAGCTATTATTGTCTATGTTATATACCTACATACTTGTGTAATAATTTATAATTACAAAAAAATCATAAAGCAACATGGCTACTTGTTGTCTACCATTCTTATTTAAATTTATTCACTTAATTAACCTACCATTTTATTAAATATTATCCAGTATAGTTTAATTCACTTTGATATTGGAGATTATTAGAAGTGTACTTTAATTTTATTTCACTTTGATTATCGATGAATTTAGTATTAAAATTTTATTCATCTATAATGAATTTAATTAAGAATATACACTTTGAGCTGAATTGAGTAAATATCCGAATAGAAATCAGAATATGATACATTCGTTTTGTATTCGTATTCGATAAGATCCGTATCTGTATTTAAAATCTGATTTAAAATATGGTAAAAGGTGACATCCAGATCCCTTTCCATGCGAATCCGATCCGTTTCCGTCTCTACGTGCGATATTTCTTCAGTCATATGCAGGGACTGCAGGCACCGGCCATGGCGGACTCTCGTGCCAAGTACAGCGCCGCGTGTCAGCACCAAGCACGTATACAAGGCCACAAGGGCATCTTGACAAAGAAGATCTACGATGATGCCCAATGAATCCTTTTGTGCTGGTTTTGAGCTGCATGCCTTGATCGAGTTTGACCTGGACGCGTCCTGTGGTCACCATGTCCTTTCACATCTGGTGATCGATCTGGACTAGAACCGAAGAAGTGTGGCTGAGGGCGTGTTCATTTTAGGGGTTGTAAAGTTTTTAGGGTATCATAGCACATGTGTAACTATAACAATTAGTGTTCAATCATGGACTAATTAAACTTAAAAGATTCGTCTCGCAAAATATATACAAACTGTATAATTAGTTATTTTTTTTATCTATATTTAATACCCCATATATATGTCTCTAAATGTTCGATGCGATGGGATATAAAGTTTTCGGTGTAAACTAAACAGCCCTGAGCCCCTGATGAGTCCGCTTCAATGGCACCGGCAGTCCGGCACTGCCGCACTGTGCTCAGCACAGTGAAACGCAAGGCCAAGACAAGCGGAAAAGGGCAGAAACCACACCAACTCCCTGACGATTAGCCACGCCACATGCTTGTCGTTCCGGCCAGTACGCAGTACGCACTGCATTAGGCGGCGCCTAATGGTAATTCGTTAGCAAAAAGAATCGATAATCAGCTCAAAAGCAGGTGGATATGTTATTAGCGAACGATGCGCCAAAAGTGCTTGCATATGCTCGGATTGGCAAAAAGAAAGCTCCATGGATTGACGAAGATCCCCAGATTATTTGCCATCCCCTAACTAAAGCGCATATCCATGCATGGCATGAACTCCGAGATGCCAACTTTGCAAGCCATGCTCCTCTCCACTCCATCATCTATCCCTCCTCATTGCCGCTTAGAAGGCGCCACGTGTCTGGCCACCATTGGCGCCACGTCAGCGTCGTCGCCAAGGAACCTTCTCATTCCCAAGTAAGCCCCTTGCCCATCGCGAGCTTCCTTCTGCTACACGCCTATATATATATATAGGTGAACCGTGAACACCTTCCGTCTCCATGAACGCAAAAGCATCAGTATTGATCATCAGCAGTAGCTAAGCTAGCAAACAAGCGCGAGCGAGACCAGTTTATATTCAGAAAACAAGCTAGATTTTTTTCTGCCAGTCCTTTCGCATCAACATGGAGAGCGGCGGCGGCTACTACTCGCCGTACTACCAGCCGGCAGCGCCGTACTACTACAACTACCCGCAGCAGCGAGTACGCGGCGGCGGCGGGCAGTCGTCGTCGGTGTACGCCTTCATCCTCCTCGTCACGGTCTCCTTCATCGCGGCCACCACGCTCTACACGTGGTGCGAGTCGGCGATGGAGAGCCTGGTCGACCAGCTCCGGCGCCTCCTCATCCTTTCCCCGCTGATAGCCATCATCGCGGTGCAGCTCTGGGTGGCGACCGGCGGCGGCGGCGGAGGGGACGGAGTCATGTCCCTCCTCGCGGAGATGGTGACGGGGGACAAGTACGGCGGCGGCGGCGGCGCAGGGTCGTCGTCGCCGTGGGGCGTGGCGCTGGCGCTCGTGCTCGTGCTCTTCTTGGTCTCACTATTTGGACCGACGGGGGACAGGTACGGCGCCGGCGGCGCAGGGTCGTCGTTGCTGTGGGGCGTGGCGCTCGTGCTCGTGCTCTTCTTGGTCTCACTATTTGGACGGTGAACCTTCTGTGCCATAGAACTATACAGCAAGCATGCAGAAGAGTCAGGTGTTATGGTAAGGCATGATTTGTTTACATCTTTTATCTCTAGGCTGTTTATGGTAGTACATATATATGATCAGATCCAAGTTCCAAACCGTTATGTACTCCAATGGGGCTCAATGTACATCCACACAATTTGCAGTGTATTTTTGCTCTGCTCTCTCAATCTTTTTCTTCTTGAGGATCATACTCTCAGATTCAAGGTTGCAGTGTTGCAGCGCTTCATGTTCCTAGTTAGTGGTCTGAAGCTGAGTTTTAATGTGTTCAGCATATAGAAGCTGCTGTTAATTAATAAGCATCAGGCAAAGAAAAGAATTCTATCCAAATATAAGATGGAGGGGCCGGCCGTTTGGTTACTCACAATTCACAAAAGGAGCTCGATATGAGTCATAAAAGTAGGGCACTTTATGCGCCATGTAAATTCCTCAATTTAATGGAGTACTACTACTAACTTTTCTTCTCCATGAAATTTATTTAGCAGTATGAGTTGAGACCTGAGACTTGTATTGCAACATTATGGCCAACTGAGCGCACAGCAATCACAAACTGACCCTTTTCTCTTGTGCGCACCCCCCATGCATCAATTTTCTAGCCTTGGATTGGGTTGCCAGTTTTGTGCAAAGATCTTTTTTAAATTTCATTCAATTCAATTGCAAATTGGAAAGTTGGAAGTACATTTCTATAGGGCATGTTCGCTTGAGATTATCAGCCAGATCAGTCAGCTATTCAGCAGTATTTTTCTCACAAAAAACCAGCTAGATCAACCAGATTTTAGCCCAGACGAACAGGCTGTATGTACATGAAAACGTCCATTTGACCCATCCAGATGGGACAATATCTCCTAGTAAGGGCCTGTTTAGATGCAAAAAATTTGGTAAAATGGACACTGTAGCGTTTTCGTTGTTATTTGGCAATTAGTGTCCAATCATAGTCTAATTAGGCTTAAAAGATTCGTCTCGTGGATTTCGTCTAAACTGTGTAATTAGTTTTATTTTTTATTTATATTTAATGATTCATGCATGCGTCCAAAAATTCGATGTGACGGGGAATGTGAAAATTTTTGCAAAATTCTTGGGGAACTAAACTGGGCCTAATTTGTTACACGCATGCCTTTATTATGTGTTAGAATTTCCAACCACAAACCACCCCAACCCCACCTTGTTTTTGCCCATATTTCAGAAACTACCGCTTCCTATTCTAACATATAATAAGTCTTTATTTAGATTTATCGTAAGCCAAACATCCTTTGCGGTGAGGAGTGGGGACCCTCCCCTACATAAATCCCATTGGCCTTCCATGCTACTTTCTCTGACGATCGTATTGATTTTGATGAGATTTTCGCCAAGGTAGCCAGGTAGGAAGGTGCTTAGAGCAAGAGCAATAATACAGCCAAGTTGTTTGGCTATAAGACAAGCTATAAGAGCCAAGTTATACAATAAGTGTCTCCTATTTGTCTTTAAAAAGTTTCTCTCTCCTATTTCTCCTCACAACACTTGCTATTTGGGCCCACTAATACCTATGCTTCCGTGCCCAGCTTGGTGCTTGCATGAGAGCCAAGCTCTCATCTCTCTCCTCCCTTCTCTCCTCCACATCAGCATTAGCTTGGCTATAAGCCCATTATTGTACCTGCTCTTAGAGCAAGGGCAATAATACAGCCAAGTTGCTTGGCTATAAGACAAGCTATAAGAGCCAAGTTATACAATAAGTGTCTCCTATTTGTCTTTAAAAAGTTTCTCTCTCCTATTTCTCCTCACAACACTTGCTATTTGGGCCCACTAATACCTATGCTTCCGTGCCCAGCTTGGTGCTTGCATGAGAGCCAAGCTCTCATCTCTCTCTTCCCTTCTCTCCTCCACATCAGCATTAGCTTGGCTATAAGCCCATTATTGTACCTGCTCTTATGGGAATGGGAGGAAGCTTTTGCATGTCCACTTGTTGGGGTTTTAATTTCTAAGTCACCACCCCTCACTCTTTCATGGCATCAGAGTACCATCTTTGGTAGATTCAAAGTTGTGGCAATTGCTTCTCCATTCCTCAAATCGCTTTTTATAGCGGAGATGTTAGTATTCCCCAATCACTTTTGATGGCACAGATGTCAGTATTCCTCAATCACTTTCGACAACACGAATGACTTAGGGTCATGTGTGTCTTAAATTTGGCTTTGAGACGCTGATTCTTGAGGCAATTCTAATGTCCGGGGCAGTTTGCCGGATCTAATTGGAGAAATTGATGTTGGCTTCTCAAAGTCCTAACTTGCATCAGCCAAATGGAGCTTTGCAATGGGTATAGTAGAGAAAATTGGAGAAGAAGATGAGTGGAGAACTTATATGTGTAGCGTTTATTGCTTGGTAGTAATATGCTTATCCTTCAATGTTTTTAATGTAAGGGGTCTACAATACTCAGAATTTGAACATAATCCTCTTTTGTACCACAAAGAAACCTCCATAGCTTCGACACATCAAATATGCTTGAAAGTATAATTTCTAAGTTCGAAAAACATGCTTTGGAATAGGAACATGTAGCTGCCCACATACATACGTCAATTCCGTTGCATTTATATTTTATAACAGTGCCTCGTTATCATCGTCCTGATGTCTTAGCATTTCCCATTTAATTAGTATGATGCCGATGGTCTGAGCTGATCCCTACTCCCATTAATTGGACTTTATTTGCTTTTGATATTGCACTTTATGTTAGTTATGCTTTAATTTGGGTAGTAAAGTATCCACGCGGAAAACGATAAAAACACAGGAACGTACGTACTCCCTCCATATTGGTAAAAGAAGACCTTTTAGACAAGGTTTGAGTCAAACATTGGGAATATAAATCATGAATAACTTATAAGTTGTTGAGTTTAGAAATGTGAAAACAATATGAATAGATTTGTCTTGAAATATACTTTCATAAAAGTATACATATATCACTTTTGAATAAATATTTTTATAGAAAAATGAAGTCAAAGTTATGCTTTGGAGACCATGTCGTTGTCTAAAACGACTTCTTTTACCAACACGGAGGGAGTACGTATGCTAGCTTGTCATGTTGCGCAACCCCGATGGATGAGCGAGGTACTCTTTCTGCCCATGCCTAACATTTTAATTTGTACGTGGTGATGATGGCGTGCCTCACCTGTTGTGATAGTGGAAATTAAAAGATGTACTCCGTACTTGATTATATGGTTCGCGTAGTATATAGTTGTAAAATACATGGGGCCTATTGGTTTCGTTAAAATCTGGCGGATGTTGTTACTGATGTTGATTTTTTGTCACAGAAAAACATCGTTTCTTTGCTGAAAAGTAGTACTGAAGAACAGGACGATGGTATATAGAAAAAACCAACTATTTATTGTATATAAGAATAAACAATGGAAGATTTCGAAAGGGAGCAGTACAGGAGGAAAAGAAAAGCATCGGATTCGGAACCTGAGAATGTTCTAGATCAAAATCCCTTGCTTTGTGAGCACTATCTAGAATGTCTGCATCGCAAGAGAAATAAAAGGATCTTCGTTCTATCCGCTTCATTGGGAGCGTCCATGCATGCACGTTATCCTTTTCCTGTTGCTCCATTCTAGGAGTAGAGTGTCTATAGATCTGCTGCGGTTAGTGTAGCTAGGTACCTTTGTTTTGCATGCGCTAGCTAGGAGTAGCTACTATTAGGAGGTATTGAGATGAAATATCATTCTCAAATCTCAAGAATCAACCAGCAGTCCCAGGAGATTCCCTCAGCTTAATTTTTTGTTTTGTTTTGATATGACCAACTGACTCGATGAATCAATAGATGCATGCACGCAAAAGGATACCGAAAGGGTGCTGGAGCCAGGGAGAATCTGAGTCACCTTTTGCTCTTTTGGTGGAGACGATGGACGATTCTCTCTTTCGGCTCTACTTGATGGATCATGGATGGGAGTGGGTGGCCCCTTCGCTTCTGGCCAAGGAGAAATTAAAGGAGCTTTCCGCGCTAATAATCATGCTTGTGGGCCTCCCGATCCGTTTCTCTCTCGCCAACAACAGAGATTCAGAGCATGTTTGGCGGGCTCCAGCTCCTCCTAAACCAGCACGGTAGCAGAGAGCTGTTTTTCTTTCTCATCGTGAAATGAACTATAGCTCAGAGAAGCCACGTTTTCTAGCTCCTACGGCTCTGGCTCATCTAGCACTGTAGCACGGAGCCGGAGCCCGAAAGAGCCCTACCAAAGAGGGCATCACATGCCCTCCGATCCGTATGGATCCTCAACATTCGATAAGACGCACGCACGTACGGTAGTATATAATGCAAAAAAAATCATTATTGTGGCATCATCATTGTTTGCGCTCATAAAAAAACTACTCCGTATATGACATAATCATGGTTCCCACGTTTAATTCCTGAGAATTATTGGTTCGCATCCACACAGCGAGTATACACAGTGGGAGCAGGCTAAAGCTATCCCGGCTCCAATTCTAACCAGGCTAGGACTAAGGCAGGAAACAAAACACACCCTGTATCTCTCCATACGTAAATCCAAAGGGAGTCACTAATAATTAAGAAAAATGGAGATAGATGACGACGTTCACCAGGCTGTGGATTTGCTCGTTTTTTTTCTCTAGAACCTGTACACAGCTGGAATATGACCTGTGTGATTTTGGCATGTTCGCCTAACCGATCCAGCCCAACCATTCACTCTTGATTGCTACTATTTGCATTTTTACAGAAAAAAATATTTGGGGCTTTGTATGAGTTACGACACCACCTCTAGCATACGACGATATGCTAACTTCAATAGGTAAAACAGAACGCTAGCGCCTAGGCGGCCGGCGCGAGGCCCGTGTTCGGGCGCCACTCCCCACGCCTCACGCCCCCACGCCTGCTCTATTCCGCACACCCCACCTGCTCGGATTCTACGACGCTCGAACGACTCGTCACACCCACGCAGGCCCACGCCGCTCGAACATCACCAGCATCGAGAAGAGGAGACACTGAGGTGAGGCAGCAAAAGGCGAGGAGGGAGATGCAACACCCGATCTACTTTTGAAATATCCAAATGAAACATTTGCAACATACGTTTGAAAACAGTTGAAACACTTGCAACATACGTCTGAAATACTCATAAAAACACCTGAGAACGCTTGAAAAAGCTATTGCAAAATATATGCAACATCCAAATAAAAACACATGCAACATATGTGTGAAACACGTGCAACATTCAGATAAACACACTTGCAATATATGTCTGAAAAAACAATTCAACATTGGAAACAAAAGCTTGCAACATACGTGTACAACCATTGCAACATATGCAACATTTTGATCTACTTTTGCAACATCCACATGAAACACTTACAACATCAAGATGAAACATCTGAAACATACTTTGCAACATACAATTCCAGTGCGCAATCTCACCTTGCTGCTTGGACGAATCATGGAGCTCGATGCCCATGGATCTCGTCGGTGCGCCTCTGGGCGAGGACCTGCTCGGCGGCCTGGGTGAGCACCTACGCGAGGCGCGCGAGCACCCTTGGGCGAGCACCTGCTTCGCGGCCTGGGCCAGCGCACCCTAGCCGCGGTGGAGGCGGGCTTGGCGCAGAGGGGGACTGAGGTGCCATGGGGGATGGTGGCGGCGGCGCGTCGGAGTGGACTGGCAGAGTCAGTGCTCGAGTGCTGCGCCTCAGAGGCGGTCGCGCGCCGCACCTGGCTAGGCCAGCGGCCGAGCGCTGGAGGCGGCAGGCGAGCGGATAGGAGCAAGTGATCAGATAGGAACAAGTACGTGGACGAACTGATTTTTTTATTTAAGAAACAGAGAAGCAAAGGTCTTGGGATGGCGTCGCGTGGCCCACCAACGGTGCGTCCGCCGCTCGGACGCCACTTCGTGTAAAATTAATAACCCTCCCATTTCAGTTCACTTTATAAGGTTGTCCTTTGTTAAAATAGTAACTCCCCCCTTTAATATGTAAGAACCAAACAAATATCTTAATTTTGAGTTTAGTTTATAAAGTGTGCATACATTGAGTGGTAAGTGAAAGCTCCTTAGTAAGAGTGGGTTAATTAATTGCACAAATGCAATTTCCGCAACTAAATTATTCCATTGGAATATCGTGTCCCCTACTAAATAGTACTAATGCCCTTCAAAAGGTAATATTAATTGGTGTTTGCATTGTAGGCCTATGAATGAAAGAGTAAATGGCAGAAACTTACCTCTAGGTTTGAAGAGAGAACCATGTGTGTTATGGCAACTACGTTACGTTATGATGATGTCTATGGCTTGAAGAGTAAACTGCAACTACGTCGTAGCTCAAACATGCGGGGATACATACGGCAATTTCCTGCATATAAGTGTGCGCTGTCGAAAAACAATATTATTTCACTTTAACCAATACTGTGCAACGTAATTAAGCGGTACATGCCAATGCGGCGGCCTGCGACAGTCACACAACCCACAGGTGGTACCGGGCCACGCCAATGCGGCGGCCTGTGACTAAACCTGGAAGTGGATTAAGATCCACGTCCATTAAAAGCAATCCAAAAGCAATCCACGTTGAGGAAAACACCTATCAATCCAAACCAAATGCATTTTTGAAACGTCCAATCCAATCCAATCCAGTCCATTCATTCGAATAATGTCACCGCCGCCAGACTTGCCAGGTGCTCTACGAGGCGCTGCCGTAGGACCTGATGGATCACCTGAGCCTAGTGCGAGAGCACCAGCGGGACTGCATGCGCAACCACGCCGTGGCCATGGGCGGGCAGGCGTTCGACGGCTGCGACGAGTACATGGCGTCGTCGCGGACTCGCTCAAGTGTGCGGCGTGCGGGTCCCGCAACAGCTTCCACCGCCTCGCCGCGAGCATGTTGGTGGCACCGGGCTCATGCGCACCGCCCGTCTTCTTCCACCTGCCGCACCGGGACGCTACCCACGCCGCCGCCGCAGCACTTCCACCACCACCACCAGGCCACGCTAGAGGCCTTCCTCCCGTTGGTGCCCGTGCCCGTGCCGGCGCCGCCACACCTCGCGCTGTCGTACCACGCCGTGCCCAACGTCACCCCTCCCCCGGTGGCTCGCGCGCGCCGGCTTCAAGACGCCGCCGTGCCTGGACGACTTCAGCGTCAGCGCCGTACCCGGGAGCGGTGGGGGCAGCGGCAGCGGCAGCTTCGGCCGGAAGCGGTTCCAGACCAAGCTCACCCGGAGCAGAAGGCACGAATGCTGGGAGATAGCGCCGCCGCCGTCGCGCGCTGTGAAGTCCGTGGATTTTGGATATGTAGGTTTTTCAGTCCAAACCAATCCGAACACTTTTGGGTTTTGTGGAAATGGATATCCGAGTCCAATAGCATCCATTCATTTCAATCAAAAACGGGTTAAGTCCGTTTGTACCGTGATGATCCAAATCCACTTCCAGGTATACCTGTGACGGCGCTTTCTGTTATGGCCTCTGGGCCTCTGGGCCTCTGGGCCTCTGGGCCACGCCAACCGCAGGCATAGCGCGTGTAGGCCGCACCGGACCCTAGAGCTCAAGCCGGCCCGGGATGGCCTGATTGTTGCCTTTTACTGGTTGGTCAGAACTCAGAAGCCCTACCTACCAGTTGTGGACGGTAGACCCATGCGGCCATGCTGACCGTGGCCGGGTAGATGATTTCGTCGTGCCTGCTTATGCTCCTTGCTCCTTTTTCTAGTCTTCTTCCGTCTTGTTTAGTTCCAAAGGGATTAGAAATACTGTAGCATTTTATTTATATTTATCAATTATTGTTCAAACATTGACTAATTATGCTCAAAAGATTCATCTCGCAAAGTATAAGCAAACTGTGTAATTAGTTTTTTTTACCTACATTTAATACTCTATGTATGTGTCTAAAGATTTGATATAATAGAGAATCTTTGCATTTTTTTTGCATTTTGGAGGAGAACTAAA
Organism: Saccharum spontaneum; assembly: GCA_022457205.1. Taxonomy (NCBI): domain Eukaryota; kingdom Viridiplantae; phylum Streptophyta; class Magnoliopsida; order Poales; family Poaceae; genus Saccharum; species Saccharum spontaneum. Next base: position 22,111 of record JAKOGQ010000819.1, read on the forward strand.
CAAGGGCTTCATTGAATTATTCTTCTCCGATTTAGTTGCGCACGGAATTGGGAAAAGACGCGACTTGGGGCGGGGAGGTTGGGCGATCAACAGCAGCACGGTGCTCCCATCGCCCATACAATTTTTTTCCCATTACTGCCCGTACTCGCGTTGCAGTAGTTGAAGCATTTGACAAAAAAACGCTGACAATGAATTGTGTTGTGTAGTAGGCGGCACGCATCCATGTTGGCCTATCGTGTGCGTCAGCAATGACTCGCCAGCATTCGAACATGGATAGCACGCTCGATGTCTGACCGTGGAATACTGTAGTAGCTGGTGGGCCTTTTAAGAAGGGTCCCGGTGGGCTGGGCGGGTCTTCCAGTCCAGAGGATCACGTCGGCGACAGCGACCGGCGGGAGGCCAAAACGAGGCCGGCACGCCCCGGCGCCGGCGGCTCCCACGGTCCCCAACTCCCCATCCCAATCGTCCCGATCCAGGCCCGTCGTCGTGACTCGTGCGCTGTTCTGTTCGTGCCCGGTTTTTTATTCCGCTTCTACTTCTATTCTGGTCTCCGAGCCGGTGAACCCATCACCACTCCACCAACCAACTCCTACCCCGCCCGCGTACGACTCCGCCCACGCCACTCGGCGCGACCGAGACAGCCATCGCCCAACCGCCCAGCAGCGAGAGTCCCAAGTCCCAACTGCAACTCTCTCCCAGACGCCGGCAGTCCGGCACAGCACAGCGAGCCAGTCAAACCGAGGCGGCGACGAACGAACCGAGGACAGGACGCAGGCAGCGCGGTGTGAATGCGGGCGGCGCGATCCCAGGCGCCGAGCGATCTGTGACGGCACGGGGCACGGCAGCATGGGCGAGGCGACGGGCCACGGCGGCCGCGTCGTCGACCTCTCGGGCGCCGAGATCCGCGGGGGCCTCGAGGATCGCAACCCGCCCATCTTCCTCCCGCGCCAGCCCGCCGCGTCGCCGCTCCTCGCCCTCGACATCGGAGGTACCTACCTACCTCGGCGACGCTGCTCCTCGTCGTCTCCCGGACTTCAATTCCACCTATGTTTGTGTGTGTGTGTTTTGCTTGCTGCCTTCTTACTGAGCGGCGTTGGGATTCCTCCTGGTGCTCGTATGGTAGGGACTCTGATCAAGCTGGTGTACACGGCGAGCTGCGGCGGCGGGGCGGACCTGCGCTTCGCCAAGTTCGAGAGGCGACGCCTCCAGGAGTGCTTCGACTTCATCCGGGCGGAGGGGCTCCTCGCCTGCAATGGTGGTACGTACGTCGCCCATCCTCTAGCTCGTTTGGTTCTCATATCACGATACTGAGAGAGTTCCGTACTTCTGTGGTTTGTTGGTGGGGAGAAATGGGTAGGACAGCGAGATGCTCGGTGCCACTGTGCCGGTCACTTTCTCTACCTTAATACAAACAGGCGGAAACCTTTTGCGTGATGGAGAAAAAAAAAACTATGGCGGTCACTAATTCGTCAGGAGTTGGGATATCCATTGCTGGATTTAGAAATTTCCATTGTAGCAAAAGATCAGCTCTCAACGTATCTACTTTATATTCACCTTTGAAAAAAAAGGCAATCTAAATTGACAACCACTCTACTCCCCATACTTGGATAAATAGGTCAAGTAATTTCCTTTGTCAACCAGGAACGCCAAGGTGCCTGTAACGCTGGCATTTCATTTCCTTTGTGCAAATTTTCAGTTACATGATATTGTTATATACTGCAAGTTAAATTTCAGCTTTCCTGTTTGCTTATAAAAAAGGCAATCTAAATCGACAACTACTCTACTCCCGATACTCGGATAAATAGGTCCAGTAATTTCCTTTGCCAGCGTTCCATTTCCTTTGTGCAATTTTCAGCTACATGATATTGTTTTTTACTGCAAGTTAAATTTCAACTTTCTTGTTTGCTTACGTCATTAGTGCACTGTTTTATTGCGGATTAAATTGTAACATTGTATGTCAGGGACGAGGCCAGGCGGAGAAAACGTGACCTTGAAGGTAACTTACTCTTTTGCTAATGTATTTATAACCAAAATGATAACAAATACATTAATTGATTCAATGCAAGAAGAGTACATGTCCACATTTGGCAGTTATCGCATTTACTTGCAAGGTCAATCTGGCATGTTTACCACTAATCGTTGCACAAACAAAGTATCAGCAAATTCCCCAACAAACTTTGCTAGTTCCAACATGATGTGAAATAGTTACACTCCTGTTTACATTTGATGCTAAATAATTGTTCAATTATTTTTCTCCACAGGCACTTTGTCACTGACAACTCTTACAAAGTTACATAAATAATGTTTTCGTATATAGAGTTACAGAAATATTTTTTTAGTATATTAAAAAAACAGAGTACAACAGTTTTTGTAGCTTTCAAAAACAGAGCTTTTGCCTAGCAACCAAATATGATATCTTATTGGTACTTTTAGTTATTGGAACTACCCTTTTCAAATCTGTCTTCTGGTGTCCCTAGTATTGTTCATCCAGGACAGAAGATTATTGGATGACATGTACATGTACATGTTTTTCTTTTTCAAAGAATTGAGAAAAGTATATGATAGATATCATGCACAGGCTACAGGCGGTGGAGCATATAAATTTGCTGATGATTTCCTGGAGAAACTAGGTGTTTGTCTTGACAAGCTTGATGAAATGGATAGTGTCGTTTCTGGAGCAAACTTTTTGTTGCAGGTCAGTGTCAGTCCTTAGCTGCTCGTCATATCACCCTATTTCACTGACAAATATCCTTGCATGCCTTGTATCACTATTAATCTACTCCCTCCGTTCCAAATTATAAGTCGCTTTGACTTTTTTGGTTCATCCATTTTGCTATATATCTAGGCATATTATTTATTTTTTTTGAACTGTGGCATATTATTTATTTAG